>RJWT010029379.1:0-14932 GCA_004365215.1 Cuniculus paca | reverse complement strand
TAACTCACAGTTCTGGAGGCTGGGAAGTTCAAGCCATTGTTGCCAGCATCTAGTGCGAGCCTCACACTACTTTGTCTCACTCAGAAGTGAAAATGTAAGTACGGGCATATGGAAGAGACACTGAGGGCAGTGTCATGTTCTAACAATCTGCTCCCAAGATAACTAATACACTTCTATAAAAAATGAATGCACTCTCTAGAGAAAAGCATTAATCAATCTTCCTTCCTTCCTTCCTTCCTTTCTTCCTTCCTTCCTTTCTTTCTTTTGTACCAGAAATCAAACTTGGGACCTTGCACTTGCCAGGCAGGCACTTAGCATTAATCACTCTTAAAGGTCACACTGTACTGGGTGTGGAGGCACATGCCCATAATCCCAGCACTTGGGAGGTTGAGGCAGGAGGATCACTGAAAGTTTGAGGCCAGCCTGGGCTACGTAAGTGAGTTCAAGGCCAGCCTGAACTATATAGTGAGACTGTCTCAAAAACAAATAAAAAATGTTTTGGAAGGGATAAGCCATCTTCAAACCCAGCAGTGATTTAATTGTAATAGGAGAATGCAAAGGAGTTGACAGTACTAACACATCTTCCACAATTAGTCCTTGGATAGTGTTAATGATTAATCAAATAGTATTACAACTATATTACTTCTAAATATGGCAGTAAATATCTAAAGAAACATTTCATAGATATGATAACAAAAAACATACACACAGCCAAAGGGAAAAAAACTTGACTTCATGTAAATCAGAAACCTTTTAAACTGGGCATGGTGGCACACACCTGGGACCCCAGTACTTGGGAGGCTGAGGCAGGAGGATCACCAAGACTTTAAGGGAAGGCTGGGCTACATAGTGAGTTCAAGGCCTGTGTGAACCTTATAACAAGACTCTATCTTTAAAAAAATTAGAAAACTTTGTACTTCAAAAGATACTTTTAAAAATAAAAGCAAAATACTCCACGAAGTGGAAAAAGTTTTGTAAATTATATATCTGGTAAGGGAACTGTATGTAAAAAGTGTAAAAAACTATAATTTAAGGGCTGGGGATGTAGCTCACTGGCAGAGAGCTTGCTCAGCATGCATGAGGCCCTGGGTTCAATCACTAGCACCATATATGTATAAAAGGTAAATAACCCAATTTGTAAAAGGTTCTAGGAATTGAACAGATCTTTCACCAAAGAAGATGTATAAATGACCAAGAAGTACATAAATAAATGTTCAACATCATTAGTTCTTACAGAAATGCAAACTAAAACCGCAATGTGATGCCACTTCACACCCACAAGGATGACTATACTTAAAAAAAAATCTAAAAATAACAAATGTTGTTAAGAATATGTTGAAATTAGAATGCTCATGTGTTGCTGGTGGGAATGTAAAATGGTGTAGCCACTGAGGAAAATAGCTAGGCAGTTCCTCAAAAAGTTAAATATAGAGTCACTATGTAATCCAGCCATGTTGCTCCTAACAGTATACCCGAAAGAATGAAAAACTTACGCCTCATAAAAACTTGTACACAAATGTTCATGGCAGTATTATTATAAGCAAAATGGAAACAAAATGTCCACTAACTAATGAATAGATAGATAAAATGTGGTGTATCCATATAGTGGACTATTAGCCATAAAAAAAAATGAAGCTAGGCATGATGCTGCATACCTGTAATCTCAGCTTCTCAGGAGGTTGAGGATGGAAGATCATAAATTTGAGGCCAGCCTGGACATCTTAGCAATTCACTGGCTCAAAATTATAAATAAATAAATGCTGACCATGATAACACACACCTATAATCCCAGCACTCTGGTAGGCTGAGGCAGGGGACTCACAAATTCAAACCCAACTTGGGCAATTTAGTGATTTAGCAAGACATTGTCTCAAAAAAAAAAATTAAAAAACTACATACATAGCTCAGTATAAAGGTTCTGGTCTCAATCCTCAGTACCATTAAAAAACAAATAAATAGGACCAGCGATGTACCTGAAATTACTAGTTTAATTCCCAGTGTCCACCACCCCAAAATAACAGGTACATTCTACCATGTAGATGTACCTTGAAAGCATGCTAAGTGAAAAAGATCCGATAGAAAGGCTAAATTGCCTGGGTTGGTTTTAAATTTGTGGTCCTCCTACCTCCTAGAATGCTGGGATTCCAGGCCTGTACCATCACACCTGATTTTTATTTATTTTTTAATTTTGAGACAGCAAATCAGTAAGATGCCCAGGTTAGCCTTGAATTTGTGAGCTGGCTAGCAAGTAGTCTTTACAAGAAAATGATGATTTAAATTTTGGTGCAGTAAGGGCAAATGTACTGCCAATTCTCAATTCCTCCCCTCTCCTGTCCTGGAGGGACATAGGGTGTGGGAGAGTGAGCAGCCCCTGAGACAGAGCTGAAGAGGAAGTGGTATTCTGGGGCGTGACTTCTCAGCCACAGCAGGAAGTGGAAGAGGGCTGCTGAACCGTTTAGGGAAGTTTATTCACTATAGAACTTGATCTGGGAGGGCTCAGTATTCAGGCCTTCCAGGACAAGAGCAATACATACCCGCATGGGAGTGAGTTTGAGAGTGAGAATGGAGATAACCAGAGCAATCAAGAATGACGGGGCTGAGAGACTTGAGGGAGTGAGACTTTGAGGTCCCAACTGGAACTCTGGGTAAATACTGCACATTTCATGCTATAGTTTTTGAGGCTAGTGGTAACACTATTTTTAATCCAGAGAACAATCTATGGCCTCTTCCAGGGTTACTGAACAGAATAAAGAGAAAATTTGTTAAGAAGTGTCACTGGGAAAGTCAGCCCAAGTTATGTGAGCCACTAGCACTGCTTAGATTGTGCGAGGATTTTAGTCTGGGGCGGAAAAAGGGGTGGTGGTTACTAGATAAAACTCAAAACTTGAGATCTACTTGATTTTCTTTTCCCCTTAGCTGCATACCAGTCTGTTCATTTCATGAATAGATTCTCCCCTTTCAACACTCTTCCCGTTATAATTGTTTGCAGTTAATATCTGGTTTAACAAAGGGATCAGATAATGCTGTGCAAAGAACTGACTGTGGTATCTGTCGTGTCAGTAAACGAGAAACTAATAATTAGATTAAAAATTCCAATTCCATAGCCAGTCAGGAATGGAATCAGCCAGCACTCAAAAGGAGGATTTAAAACTCAGACGTTTTCAGCTCCCTTACAACATCATATAATACACAGTCCAGGACTGGGGATATAGCTCAGCGGCACAGCGCCTGCCTGGCAAGCCCAAGGTCGTGAGTTCAATCCCCAGTACCAGAAAAATAAATAAATAAATAAATAAATACATACATACACAACCTGACCCAGAGTGTCTCTGAATTTGTTTCCTCTTGTGTACAACTATCTTCCAAAAAAAAAAAAAAACCTTCCTTAATAACATCTAATTACAGTGGTTGTGAAGATTAAATGACATGTGAAGTCTCCGATACAGCATCTGGCCATGGTGTGATCTTAACATTTTTTATTTTTTTATTATTATAGATGAAAATTGCCCGGCTTTATAGTTGCATATAGCAGGTGCTTAAATGAATATCTCACTATATACGGAATGGGCTAAATTGTGTTCCTCAGCAATTCATTTGATGAAAGTTCTAATCTCCACCTTCTTCCAGGACTATACTTTGGAATTAGAGTTGCCCAAAATTAATTCTTTGAAGGGTATTAGGTTAAAATGAGGTCATTTGTGCTCACCCTAATCCAATATGACTGATGTCTTTATAAAAAGAGGGCATCAGACAGGACCAAGGAAAGATCACATGAAGACACAGAGAGAAGAGAGCCAAAGTGAAGGAGAGAAACCTCAGTAGAAACCAACCCTGCCAACACCTTGATCTTAGATTTCTAGCCTCCAGAACTTTGAGAAAATGAATTTCTGTGGTTCACCGTGGTACTTTGCTATGACAGCCCTAGTAAAGTAATTTAACATACACACGTTGCACCTTTTCCCTGCTGGGCCAAGGCTTTGCGGCTCTGTTGACGACAAACTGCCTCTTGGCCTGTCGTTCCATCTTCTACTCCAAGTCCCGACTGAAAGCCTTGATGATGCTGGGCCTGCTGGGCTGACCTTGGAGAGGGGCTGCTTCCCTAACTCTTGGCTGCTAAGGTGACCATCACTTGCAGACCAGAGGTGCTTATCATGGAACCAGGGAGAGGACGTGCCTTCCCCGCACGCGCGCATGTAAATGTATGTGTATAGGGGGATTGGGGTGCGCGGTGTTGGATGAAGGAATGAAGGAGGACTGCTACGTCTGAGGGGGCCCTAGTGCTGTCTGACCTAGGAAGACAGGAGAACGGAAGAAAAAAGCAATCTGGTGTGGGAGGAGAGAGAGAGGTAAACCTCAGGGTACTTTCCAAGGACAGAAGTGGAGAACCCGTCCACACATCCCAGATCTTTGGAGGCTCGCTGCGCACCAAAACACCCAGAGGGTTACGGCTCGCAAGCCCCAGGCCTTTTGCCTGGGTAGCCACCTTTGGCCCACTGGACCGAGAGGGCCGGCGGGCGCGTGCTCGACACGTCCTCGGGCACGGCCCCTCCAGGCGCGCGCCCGGCTCCGCCACACCCCGCCCCCTGCCCCGGCCGGGCTCGCAGGACCCCGCGCCCGGGGCCGCGCACGCCCCTCCGCCAGCCGGGACCCTGGGCCGCGCGCGCCCGGCGCCCCCTCCCCGCCCGGCAGGCGCGCGCCGCTCCCGCTCCCGCTCCCGCTCCCGCTCCCGCTGGCAGCCGTGGCGGCGGCGGCGGCGGCGGCGGCGATTGTTTTTGTTGTCGCCGAGGCCGGAAGAGCCGCGGGAGCCGGGTCCCTGTCCCCGGGCCGGGCACCGCCGCCGCCCCCTGCCCAGCGCCCGCGTCTCCGCGGCGCCCCTCCAGCGCCAATATTCCGGAGATCAAGCGTTACGCGGCGGCGGCGGCGGCGGCGGCGGGGCCCGGAGCGGGAGGCACCGGGGACCGGGGCGAGGCGGCCCCCGCCGCCGCCATGGAGGCGCTGGGACCCGGTGAGGAGCGCGCTCGGGCGGGGGCCCGGGACGGACGGGCGGGCGGGTCCGTAGCTGCGCCGCCGCCCTCGCCAGCCCCAGCGTTCCCAGGTTCGGGCCGCCAGGCCTCGGGGAAGGGGACCCCTGTCTTCCTGCCCTGGGCGGAGGGCGCCCGACCTGAGCCTCGGGGGGCGGGGACCGCGCCCCAGCCTGCACTCGGGCCGCATTTCGAGGTCGGAGGGAGGGAGGCCAGGAAGGTGTCCTGTTTCTCGGGGTGGGGGGAGACCTGACACAAACCCACACGATCTGGGCCCCCGGGGTCGCAGTGAGGCTAGCTCGGCCTCAGGAGGGATGATCCATGCCTGCCTGGTGCACGGGGAGGCCCGGCCCAGACCAGGAAGGGTTCTTTACCTACTACCAGGGGTATTCTTGGGTTTGGGTTTGGGCCGCACCCTTATTTTTCTTTGCACTGACAGATGGTCCAGAGCCCTCAGATGAGGAAGGAGAACTTCCCCAAGACCTCCCAGGACTCCTGAAGGCCAAAGTCAAAATATCTATCATTTCTCAGAAGCCCTGAAGTCTGGCCTCTGTCAGTTCTGTGTCCAGGCGGGCCCTTCCGTGACAGGAGAATTACCTGCCTGTCAGCTCCAGCACAGGCGTCAGTGCCCTGAGTTCTCTTCTAATTGGGTTATGCATGGTTTAAGGATCAAATAAAGGAGAAAGTGCTTTGGAACTAATTCGAGTGGGTATGGATGGCCTGTAGTTATTACTTTCCCTAGGCCCAAACTAAAGGAAGGATCCAGTATGTCAGAATGTCCTGCGATTGGAGCCTGGTGCACCCACCGCAAACCCTGGCAGGTTTCATTTCTAATGCTTTGGCTAAGTAGGGCAGGGTTTAGGCGCAGTGATGTAATTAATTTTAGTATTCAAACCTTAAAATACGTAGAGGACATAGCTGTAAAGTATTTTATTTTTTGTTGCATAGGAAATTAGGCTTACCTTTTGAGTTTGGAAACTTCAGGTTTGTTTACTTAAAACTTGTTTGCTTAGCTGTGTGATTAAACCACGTCTTGACTTGCTGCTTAGAGTTTAAATTGTTGCTTATTTGTTTTTGCCTTCTGGTTTTTGGCTTTTTGAGACAGAGTCTTGCTATATAGTTCAGGCTGGTTTCAAACTTGCAACGATCCTCCCGCGTCAGCCTCCAGAGTGCTGGGATTACTGCACAGGCTTGTGCCACTACTTCCAGAGAGTTTAGGTTTCTTTTTTATTTATTTTATTTTTTGGGATACTAGAAATCGAACTCAGGACCTCAGGCTTGCCAGGCAGAGTTTAGGCTTCTTAAAGACCCTCATAATAAAATTTTATATCCCTTTAAAAAATAAATTGGTTTGTCACTTTAGTATCATTTGATTAACTTGACTGTGTTATGTTATTTCGGATATGTCCCCCCCAGCTATAAGGATGATCAGGACTTTAGGAATGCAACAGGCCTCTGTTAGAATCCATTCTAGTAATTTAATTGTTTTATAACCCTTGGCAAATTACTTAATTCCTTTGAACTTCCATTTCCTCATATAATAATTATGTGCTGCAATATTATTGTGAGAATGAAATAATGTATGTGAGAAGTCTTATTTGTAGACTAATACATTAGAGATACTCAACAAGTGTGTCTTCGCTCTCCCCCATGAGTAACTCACAATTAAAGCAACTGTTGCATTTATGAGCTGATATGGAAAGAAAACCATGTAACTGTGTGCAAAAGCTGAGTTTCCTGGAAAGGATCAGCCTGATAAATGTTAGGAACTGCCTAGGGACTCCTGCCTCCCATTCCTGAGCCACTGTTATGGTTTCATTTCAGCTTTGCAGGTTTAAGGACTTATCCGTTCACGCAGGATTGTTGAGATTGTGGAAAATTAACTCTCACTAACCACATTGATAAGACACTATTATTAAGCCAAAATGTCATGTAGCTCTCTGTTGAGTGTAATATTTTCCTTTCTGCTAACGAACTTTTTTTTTTTTTGGTGTTTGCCGTAACTTGGAAACCTAATTAATAACAAGAAGCTGCTTGTGGAGCATGGAATCAGAATAAAGGGAGTCAGTAATCTTCTGGGATGTTTCCTCCAGGGTGTTCTAGAAAAAATGCTCCATCAAATACTGATTATTAATCCTTAGTCTGACTTTGGCCCCTTCTATCACCCAGTTTTAATTTCTGACGGTAACTCTGAAATAGAATTAGATTACTGCTTATTTTGGTTTTGTTGATTATAACTTTTATTTTTGCTGTTTTTAATAATTTGGAAAGTACTTTCAAACTCTTAGCTCCTGAGATGCTCTGGGGTACAGGCAGGCAAGGCAGGTATTTATCCCCATTTTTTTTTCTTCCGGCACCAGGGATTGAACTCGTGACCTTGCACTTACAAGGCAAGCGCTTAGCCCACTGAGCTAGATCCCTGGCCCTTTATCCCCATTTTATAGATGAAAAAAATGAAGTTCAGAGAGGGTAATGACTTCATTAAAGTCTCAAAGCTGAGTATAAGACTTCTAACTCCTAGTCTAATGCTTCCTTCCATGTGTAAGGCTGACCTCATCCATTCTGGGTTAGGTCATCTGTGTTTCCTTTTGGAAAAATGTAATTTTTTAGATTTTTTTTTGATATCAGGAATCGAACTCATGACCTTGCACTTGATAGGCAGGTACTTTGCTGCTGAGCTATATCCCTGGCCCTTCCCTCCTTTTTTTTTTTTTTAAATAAAACTCACACTTCATTTTTTTCAATATCTGTATTTAATAAATATCAATAAATCAATCATCAGTCACATCATGGAGTCTAAATCCCCAACCTGAAAATGTAATATTTTGACTGTTACAAAATTTTGGGAATGTCGCCAATAAAAAACCCAAGAAGCTTTGAGCACTAATTGTAACTTTTATGTGAGTGTGATCATAATTGTATATTTATTGAATACTTATCATTGGGAGGCACTCTATTCAACCTTTTAGATACACCATCTCATGGAGCTGTTACTACAACCTTATGAGATAGATGCTATTGTCATTCATTCCTGTGTTACAGATGAGAAAACAGGCACAGAGAAACCAAAAAACTGACGCAAGTTCATACAGTTAGAAAGTTGTAAAACCAAGAATGAAATCTAGGCAGTTTAGTGCCTGCCATGCTTTCTTACTTTATTAAGTAGACAGAAAATTTTAAAAATCCATTTTGGGATGAAAATTTTAGAATATAGTTTCTAAATAAATGATGTTATTAAAAGAAATGATCATTCGCCCTATTTTTCTTTTATCAAGAAAAATACACACATAATATTTTATTCTTTTTGTTGTTGTTTTCTTTTTTCTTTTTGGTGCTTTGAATTGAACCCAGGGCCTCTTAAATGCTAGGGATACACTACCACTGAGCTACACAGTCTGGCCCTCTACTTTTTTTTTTTTTTTTTTTTGCGGCACTGGGGATGAAACTCATGACCTCACACTTGCCAGCCAGGCAGGTGCTTAGGCCACTGAGCTAAATCCCCAGCCCTTGGCCCTCTACTTCTTAATCCATTTTTTTAGTACTGGGGCTTGAACCCAGGGTCTTCATGTTGAGCTACTTTCCAAGTCTTACCTGTTTTATTATTATTATTGGAATCAGGAATCGAACTCAGGATCTTGCGTTTGCCAAGCAGGCACTCGTGCCGTTGAGCTACTTCCCATCCCTTATCTATTTTATTTTGATACAGGGTCTTGCTAAGTTTTTAAATTGCCCAGGCTAGGCTCAAACTTGCAGTTTTCCTGCCTCACCCTCCCAGGCAAGTACCGCCATGCATAGCTCTTAATCCTTCTTTCAATTCCTCTGCCACTGTTCATTGACCTGACTACTTCAGAGAAACACAGACACCGTAGGATTGTGAAGTACACTGAGGAAGAGAATGTACTGGATTGGAAGTGAGGAGACCTGAATTCTAGATACTATATAAAATGCAATTCATAGGCAAGTCACTTGATTCAAGTTTCTATTTCCAAATTTCTATTACACTGTATTTATCAATTTTTGGCAGTACTAGTTGAGCCCAGGGTCTCACAAATGCTAAGCAAGCACTCTACCACTGAGCTACATCCCCAGTCCTCCAAATTTCTATTATAAAGCTCTGTTTCTTCTGAATTTATATTATAATGATTGTTTAAATGCATCTTGGAAAATGCAGGGCTAACTTACCTTATAATTTGTTTTGTTTTCTTTTGTCGTTTTTTAAGACAGGGTCTTGTCCTGTGGTTCAGGCTGGCCTTGAACTCACAATGTACCCCAGGCTGGCCTTGAACTCATGGCGATCCTTCTGCCTCAACCTCCCAAGTGCTGGGATACAGGCGTGCATCACCACACCTGGCTTCTGTGTACTTTTTATCTGGAGTGATTGGTACTGTTCAGTTTAACATTTATTCTTATGACATACTGGATGTGGAATTAGGTGAAGAAATCATTTCTTCTAAGAATTTGTAGTATAGTGGGAAGAGACGGTAATTTTCTTATTCTTGTGCTAAGTGCTACACTGCACAGAAAAAGTCTTGGGAATGCAGAAGATGGACCCTTCAGAAAGGGACGATCAGGAAAGGCTTTCTAAGAGGTTGTGTGTAGACTGAGCTTTTTTTTAAGGATGAGTAGAATTTAGAAAAAATAAACAATTCATTTGACATGTGAAAGGATTTTCAATACTTTATTCGTATATAGTGATGTGATTTGTCAACAAGAATTTCATTAAAATATTTGCTTTCATTTTCTAAGTGATGTTGAACCAGAGCAGCTTATTGTTTTAGAACTTTCTTTCCTTAGTGGATTGTCTTTGTTCTCAGTGAAATGGCATTGTAGCCAGAGAAGTTGTAACTTTCCATTGTAACTGGAGCCCACTTTGCTCAACACCTATTCATAGCAAAAAATATGTTGATTTTTTAGGCTTGTGTCCACTTGATAGTCTCATCAAAGGCAGCAAAGGTTTCTCAAGACAATTATCTTCCACAATGTTCAGTTTTGAGAGAGACAGCCAGACAGATAAACACTTCTGTGGAAAAATAAGTTGGGTAAACGATGAATTCAAGTTAAACAGGTTTTCCAGGCACAGTGGTACATGGCTATACTGTAATCCTAGCTACTTGGAAGGCTAAGACAGGTTATTTGTGAGTTCAAATCTAGCCAGTCTGGGCAATTTTGTAAGATCTTGTCTCTAAAAAAATAAAAAGAGTTGGGATGTAACTTAGTGGTAGAGCATCCATGGATTTGGTCTCCAGTACCAGAAAGAAGAAAGTTAGTTGCCTATGATTGCAGCACTTGGGAAGCTGAGGCAGGAGGATCACTGTGAGTTTCAGACCAACCTGAGACCAGCCTAGGCTACATAGTGAGTTCATGGCCAGCCTGAACTACACAGTAGGACCCATCTCAAAAAAAAAAAAATTAGGTTTATTTGTTGCATGACTTTTTAGAGAATTAAATATGATAGCATTCATTGGAATTTTAAGAAGAGAATATTTTCTTTATTTTATGGAATCCTTTCTTTTTGTGCAATATCTTGCGAATCATCACTAAGATAATTTGGAGAGACTACTACTCTGCCTAGACCAGGATTTCTCAAGCTGGCCACTGTTGAACTGGATGACTCCTACCCAACTAGATACTAGTAGAATCATCAAGTAATGGCCATAAATAAATAAATAAATGTCTCTAGAGGTGGGTCAAATGTTCAAAATAAGAAGCACTGGTCTTGCTGGGTGTGATGACACACACGTGTAATTCCAGCACTCAGGAGGCTGAGGTAGGAGGATCACCCAGAGTTTGAGGCTAACCTGGTTTACTGAGTTTAGTGAGTTTAAGGCCAGTAGGGTGACCCTGTCTCAAAAAAAAAAAAAAAAAATGGAGCAGCAATACTGGTATAGACTGTAAATTCTTTGAGGGCAGAGCCTTCATCTTCTTCCTGAGTCCATTCAGGCACAAAAGGAATGAATCAGTGTTTATTGAGTAAATAGACTAAACCTTATGAGGAATCTCAGATTGTCCCAATTTTAAAAGTATCACGTTGTAGGTTAGAATGTATGGCACTATCTGTTTTGTTTCAGTATCAAAATTAATGAATTAATCAGCATAGCATCTATTTAATCTCTTGTCTATACAATCTATAATAAAGCAGGCTAGTTTATAGGAAATTAATAGGCTATCTCCAATTATGGGGGTGATGGCCCCCAGAGTTTAGAGATGGTTTTATTTTATTTAATTTTTTTCTATGGTACTTGGGATCAAACCCAGGGCCTCTCACATGCTAGGTAAGGACTACCACTGAGCTACATCTCCAGCCCTGGTTTTATTCTGTAGTATTTTTTTCCTGGTTTTATTTTAAATATATATAATTTTGTTAACCCCACTATTGATTTGCTAGTGATCATGAAATGTGTTATACAACAGTCTACCTTGGATAGGAATTCTTACTAATTTTGATGTCCCTTATATTTGAAATAGTAGCAACATGACAGAATATTTAGAAATCTAGAGAATTTAAGTCAATAGATACCCTACACTCTATATCAGAGTATGTTCAGTGAATGATAAGATTTCAATAATTGCAGCTATCATTATCATCCTCATTGTGAAGGGACTATTCTTGATGACCAAATAGCACAGCAAACATCTTTTGATCTCTTTAGGGCCTCCAGCCAGCCTCTTTCAGCCTCCCCGTCGCCCTGGCCTTGGAACTGTTGGGAAACCAATTCGACTGTTAGCCAATCATTTTCAGGTGCAGATCCCTAAAATAGAGGTGTATCACTATGACGTGGATATTAAACCAGAAAAACGGCCTCGTAGAGTCAACAGGTAAGCATTAGAAAAGGTATATCTATATCTATATCTATATGTATATATGCACATAATTTATCATGTAGCATATTCTTGTTTTCTGAATGCTTTCAACATGTAGGCTTTGTTTTAATCTGCAGTGGTTAAGTTTCTTTTTTTTTTTATTTTTTGGTAGTTAAGTTTCTTATGTGATTATCCTAGCAAAGTACTAGATGGATCACTGGCCAATCAGTAAGTATGTACTCAGTTAAATAGTGAGGTTACTTGTTGACCAAGAATAGCAGACATTTGTAAAAATATGTGAAGACATTATTGTCTTTGGGAAATAGAACTGGATTGTTTTTTTTTTCAGTATTGGGAATTGAACCTAGGACCTTTGCATTGAGCTATCTCCAGCTCTTTAAAAAAAAAATTTTTTTTTTGATTGTCTCACTTAGTTGCCAAGTTGCCCAGAGTGGGCTTAAACTTGCCAACCACTTGCCTCAGCCTCCCAGAGTGCTGGGATTACAGGCATGTACTACCATGCCTGGCTATGGAAATTCAAATTTTATTATTAAGTGCAGGTATTGAATATGAGAGATATAAAGACAGGACTGTCTTGGAGTTTTGAAAAAAATAAGTTCAGAAAGAAGCTTTCTTTATTTCCAGCAATACCCAGGAGGGGTCCTGATAGATAAATTTTGGGGTTGGTATTGCAGAAATTTAACAAAAATGAGTGTATAACCACTTTCCTTTTCTCTGTTTCCATGCAGCAATAGTCAATCTTTTACATTTTTATTTGTTTAAAATTTCCTAGAGAGCACTGAACTACATCCCCAGCCCTTTTTAGTTTTTATTTTGAGACAGGGTCTTGCTGAGTTGCCCAGGTTGATCTCAAATTTGTGACATTCCTGCCTCAGCCTCCCATGTAGCTGAGATTACAGGTGTGCACCACCAGTCATCAATATGAAGACAATGGTTTTCCTGTCATATGAAATATTTTGTACTGTATTTTTTTCACTATAGATTATCAATTAGGCTTTTGTAAACTTGTAATTATTTTCCCATGGTATAACTGAAATAATCATAGTAAAAAGTAGAGATGATTGTTAATTCTTATCAGTTCGACCAGGCATGTCTGTAATTTGAGCACTTGGGAGGCTGAGGCAGGAGGATCCCAAGCTCAATCCCAGCTTGGGCAACTTAGTGACTTAGCAAGACACTGTCTTAAAATACAAAATACAAAAAAGGGGACGGGCTGGGGATATCATTCAGTGGGAAGACTGTGTTTAAATATCCAGTACCACAAACCCAAACAGGACAGAACAGAACAAAACATCTCAATCAATTCAACAGATACTGTATTGAGTGCTTCCTGTCTGTCAGGTATTGTTCTGTGCTGTGAGAATACAACATAAACAAAACAGGCAAAAGTTCTTGTTCTTATCTTATGACTGGAACTGCCATCTTCCAATAATTCACCAAAATGATGAACACAATTAAAGAGGAAAGGGAGCTGATGTATGTTCTCTAGGCTGTTTAGAAAACTTGGAATTATCTTTCTGTCACATACACGTGAATTTATAGGAGAAGTGATATTGTACATGTGAAGGCAATGGGTACTGTTTTGAAAGGAATGTCTCAGAAATTTTACCATGGGAAAATTGTTTTACCCAGCATGCAGTTGGCATTGTAAACAAACAAGTTCCTTAACTTGAGAGTCTTGCCAAGAGAATTGTGTGACTATTGAGCGTATTAAGTACTCCAAGAGCTGAGATAGCTTCTTGAAATGTGTGAAGGAAAATAATCAGAACAAGAAGGAAGCCCAGGCAGGCTCAGTGGTGCATGCCTATGATCCATGCTACTCAGGAAACTGAGGCAGTAGGGTAGAAATTGAGGCCAAGCTGGACCACTTAGTGAGACCCTGCCTCAAACAAATGAAGTTCAGAAAGGACTGAGGATGTAGCTCAATTGTAGAGCACTTGCCTAGTATTTGTGAAACCCTGGATTCAATCCCTAGGACCAAAAGAAAAAAAGAAATGGAAGGAAGGAAGGAAAAGAAAAAGAAAAAAAAAAAGGCCGGGCCAGGCCAGGAATATAGCTCAGCAGCACAGTACCTGTCTGGCAAACACGAGGTCCTGAGTTTGATTCCCGGTACCAAAAAAGAAAAAGCCAAAGAAAAAGGCACCCAGGTTCAACTGAGACAGTAGTCCACTCTACCTAGAGAAGCACACTTTGTGAGAACCAAGGGAAAAGATTCTGAACTGCTGGAACCTGTGCCCTGTGAATTCATGGCATCACACTCTTGAGGAGCTTATAAACTAGTGGAGAAGACCAAAAATAGATAAATAAACCCAGGTATGGTTGCTTGCACCTGTATAGCCAACACAATGGGAGGTTTAGACTGGAGGATTGTGGGTTCAAGGCCACCCTGTCTCAAAAATAAATAAATAAGTAAACAACATTGCGCATTAGTTGAAGAAAAATAGAACAGGGATGGAAGATAGGATTGCAGTGGGAGGTGATAGAGTCTCCCAGAAAGCCCCTTATCATGCTGTCGTGTAGGTAGTCATAGCACAACAGCATTTATTCTGGTTAGATGGGTTTCAAATAGCCATGTGGTTTGACTTAGATTTTTTAATGGGTTTCTGTGGCAGCTGTGTTGAAAACACACTAGTAAGTTAAGATGAAAAAGCAGGCATGGAGCAGGGATATAGCTCAGTGGCACAGCGCCTGCCTGGCAAGCGTAAGGTCCTGAGTTCGATTCCCAGTACCAAAAAAGAAAAAAATAAAAAGCAGGGAGATCAATTAGGAGGCATCTAGATTGATTCAGGTGAGAAGGGATAGTGGCTTAGATTTGCATAGCATAAGAATAATGATCAGAAGAGATCATGTTCTACAAGGTTTTTTGTTGTTGTTTTTATTTTGGAGAGAGAGAATCAATAAATCTGAATCAGGGCCTTGTGCATGCTAAGTATACTTTTTGCCCCTTGAGCTACATGCCAGCCCCAGATTCTAAAACACTGTATTTTGAAGGTAACGTCAACGAGATTTGCTAATGGACTGAATGTGGAATAATGTGGAGGAAAGAAACGAGTCATGATTAATTACAGGGGTTTTGTTCTGAGCAAGTG
>RJWT010029378.1:0-14925 GCA_004365215.1 Cuniculus paca | reverse complement strand
TTCACAAGTAAGAAAACAAAGCATAACCACTTTTTACTGGACTGGAAGTGACCTCAGAAGAGAAGAGAAGTTAAGGCCAAGCTATCATGCTGAGACCCGGCGGTAACAAGCTTTGATGTCTAAGCAAGCATCACTAATAAAGGGAGACCAGGAGGCACGGAAGAACTATTTTAAGAGCACACGCATCCACCGGATGGCATACAGGGCTGGACCAAAAAATAAAAAACACAGAGAAAAGGAAGAACAGAGGTAGAAGAGCAAGTGTTACTGCACCAAATCCAGGCTCAAATGAACACTGGTTCCGAAAGAGCAGGGGGCAGGTGACCGACACAGTCCAGGTGCAGACACCAAGCAGGAAGAACCAGCAGACGGGCTCATTTCTAGGGGCAGAAGGGAAAAGGTAGGAGGCAGAGGGAAGACTACAGAACTAGTCCCCAAAATAATAGCACCACTCTAAAAGAAGAGCAGGGAAGGAAAAGAGGAGAGAACAAGTGAGCTCCACGGTAGACGCCCGGACCTGATTCCACGGACCGAAAAGGCCACCACCTATGGTGTTCTGGGTTGGAATGAACTATTTTCCTATAAAATCAACAAAACGAGTAAGCTGCCTGCTAGTCTTATGAAATGTGTCCTGATCTTGGAGAGAGAAAAGATCCTCCATCCATGACCCCATGTGGGAGCTAAGTGTCATCGGGCTGATGTGGAGGTGCGCAGGAGCTGGGGACACCCAGGGGGTCGCAGCTGCTTCCCAGCAGGCAGCCGGGAGCCAGAGACCTGCGGCCCACAGAGCACCGCGTCGGGGCAGCCACGGCGCCGCGCTCTGCCTTGCTCCCGGGCCCGCGGCTCTGCAGGACCTGGTGCACATACTGTGGCCTTCTGCACCCCAGTTCACCCCAGAGCTGACCCAGCGGGGCCCTGCGAGGAGGTTAAGCCCACCCGAAGCCCCTGTCCTCCCAGTCACGACACTCAGAGCTCCTCCCCACGGTGCGCGCAGAAATGTGGAAACCAGCCACACGCCGCGCCCCGGTGTACCGGAGCTCCGCCAGGGGAGACTTATTTCCACAGAAACTTCGCGGCCTTGGTGATACCACACATGACCGTGAGGCCATTTAGGCCAAACAGAAAGATGTTTTCATTCCAGTTGCTCCACGTTTCCTCAGAGGAGTCTCCGAGTTCCTTCAGGAATAGCAGAGGTTATATTCCCTTTTTTTTCTTGAGACAGGGTCTCCCTATATAGTTCAGGCTATTCACTATGTAGCCCAGGCCGGCCTCTGCCTCCAACTCCCAGCCACTCTTCCGCCTCAGCCTCCCAAGTACTAGGATTACAGGGACGAATTACCATGCTCTGTCAGAGACCAACTTCTTTTTGTTGTTGTTGTTGTTTTTGTCTTTTTGAGACAGGGTCTCACTATGCAGGTCAGGCTGGCCTTGGGCTCACTTTACAGCCCAGGCTGGTCTTGAACATCCAACCATTCTCCTGCCTCAGCCTCCCCAGTGCTGGGATTACAGGAATAGCCACCAAGCCTGGCCCAGAGGGCAAGTTCTTAACACAGAGGTGGAAAGGTGTAATGGTTGATACACTGTGTCAACTTGAGAAGCTTAACTGACTCAGTAGGGTTCAGGGGCCTCACTCTGTAAACATCCTGAGCCTGTGCAAGAAGAGGGCAGGGAGATTTTGTGATTCTTTCACCAGTGCTGCGGGGCTGGTAGCCTGCTTACAACACAAGGGAGAAGACACTTGCTTTGCCTCTCTTCTGCTCTTGCTGCTTTTACTGTTGCCCCTGTGCACGTCGCTCTGCCTTGGAGCTCGCTGATTATGGACTGACACCTCCACAAACTGTGAGCTAAATAAACCTTTCCTTCCTTCATTTTAGGTGTCAGATATTTTGTCTCAGCAACAAGAGAAAAGTAACCAAGACAGAAGGTTTGAGAAAAATCTTACTCTTCATATATAAAGTACAGATGTATCAGTAGTAATAAACTTTTATGAGACAGTGGACAGATTAAGAAAAAATATCCAAAAGTCTTCTTTCTAAAATAAGGTTAAAAATATAGAGAAGCACTGCCTTGAGCAACCCTTAAAGCCTAGAGGCAGTAAATATTCTCATCAGGGCCAGGCATGGGGGTGTATCCCTGCAATTCCAGCGTTCAGGAGGCTGAGACAGCAGGAAAGAGAGGTGCAGCGGGGCACTCTCTTCTGCTCTTGCTGCCCTTCTAACGATTCTCCTGCCTCAGCCTCCCCAGTGCTGGGATTACAGGAATGCGCCACCAAACCTGGCCCAGAGAGCAAGTTCTTAATACAAAGGTGGAAAGGTGTAATGGTTGATACGCTGCTGAGTTCATGGCCAGTAGGAAGCACAGCAGGGAAGAACCCCAGAGAGGATGGGGCCAGGGCCCCACCTCCATGTCCCAGCCTGACACCCCAGAGCATGCTCTGAAGCTGACCTCACATCTGGATCAACGGTCACATTAATGCAATGGTGAGACTGAGTAACTTCTGAAGAATAGCAGCTTATTTAGCTCATGGTTCAGAAGGCTGGGAGGCCCGAGAGCTGGTGCCAGCCTGCCTGGTACATGATGAGGGCTGTTGTGTCACTACACAGTAAAGGATACAGCCTGGCGAGGCACAGCAAGCGTGTGAGTACCCCTCTCCCTCTGCTTGAGAACCTGTTAGTGCCACCACAAGCCACCCTCACAACCTCATTGGACCTGATCTTCATCTCCCATTAACATTTCAACTTGGGGCCAGGTGTGGTGACACATGCCTAATCCCAGCACTTGGGAGGCTGAGGCAGGAGGGCCTGCCACGAGTTTGAGGAGTGAGTTCAAGGCCAGCCTGCACTGCCTAGTGAAACCCTGTCAAAAAAGAAAGCAAACACACACCAAGAAACCCAAAGTATAAACAATTTAAAGAGCAAAATAAAAGATAATAGAAACACAGATCTTTTGCAAATGGGAAGGGAATCAAGAGATGGAGAGAAAGAGGGGGTGACAGGGATGAAAAAAGAATTAGGATATGTTAAGTACATGTACCCCTCCCTATGATGACTGTAATCATTCACTGTGTACTGCAAACAGGTACTAATTCAAATTTTAAAAAAATTTTTTTGGTGGGGGGTAGCTTGAGACAAGGTCTCACTATGTAATTCAGGTTGGCCCTGAACTCACTATGTAGCCCAGCAGATCTCAAACACACAGTGATCCTCCTGCCTCAGCCTCCCAAGTGCTGGGATTACAGGCATTCAATGTCACACCAGTCTAAACTTAAAAATTAAAAAAAAAAAAAAAGCAGGTGCCAATATGGAAAGGCCACGCAGTGTGCAGACAGGACAGCAGGAACACAGGAAACTGCACCCAGCAGACTGGCAGAGCTAAACACCATCCGGAGCACATCTCACGTTCCTCGTCCTCCTCCCCACACCCACGGGGGAGGCCTTGCTGTCTTCATCTCAGGGACAAGCATCCTCCGTCCGTGTCTAACAGATCCCCAAGGCATCACCCACACCCAGCCAGCCACTGCCGGGCCTTCTCCCAGCCCTTTGTCAGTGTCTTCTGGTGGCGCCATTCTTCTTCCTTTGGAGCCATCTGGGCACCAAAGCTTCCTTCTCCTCGCTCCCTGGCGGAGGTGGATTAACTCAGCGTCAACTCAGAGCACCAAGCCGAACCAAGCCGAAGTGGTGTTGGGTGTGGAAGGCCCACCTGAGGACTGCTGCCAACGGCACAGAAACAGAATGGGAGGGGAAGACGGTGTGCTGTTGATTCTCCTGGAGAAGCTCCTCACACTGGCTTTCCTGATAGGAATCCGGCTGTTCTCATGGTCAGGAGAGCGCAGGTCCTCGCTGTCAGCAGGGATGGTGGTGGCTCTCTTCCAGGGAGCTCTGGTCTTCATCTTGAGCATCACTTCCTGGCTCCAGTGCAGATCCCTCAGCCTGCTGGCACGGATCCTTCGCTGACCCCGGTGCAGATCCTCGATATGGACTTGCATGAGACACTGCTGTGGGATCCAGGCCGTTGGCTGGATTCTCTGGGTCTCTAGCACACAGACAGGACTCTTGCACTCCTCTGCATCTGATCTTCTGGGTGAATATTACAAAATAACCCTATAAATCATGCGTCCTGTATTAAATCTTTTCCCTTGCACACCATAACAGTACTGGGGGACAGAGAAGACTGAGCTGGGGGCCTTTTCTGAAGACCTTCAATACCCAATGCATAGTGTACAGGAAGCACTGCTAAAACAAGAAATTCATATTTAAACCAGATGGCAGCACACATATTTATCAAGAAAATTAGAAATACATAAAAGAAATAGAAATAAAAAGGGGGCAAATGAACAGTGAAAAGTTATAGGATAAATTATGACCAGAACAAGCACAGTCAATGAGGGGCTGCCTACTGTGTGTGGAAAAGATCCATTTCAAAATGGGATCTGACACATGCGAGACTGAGGCCGGAGGACTGCCGTGAGTTTCAGGCCAGCCTGAGCATACAATGAATTCAAAACCAGCCTAAACTATACACCAAGACACTGTCTCAAGACACTGGAAACAAAGTGGTGAGGGTTGGTGATGAACAGGAACTAGGAAACAGCCAGGGAAAGGAAAGCAAAGACAAGGAAAGAAGCTATGTGCTACATATGCTGAACTTATTTCCTCCTGGGGCATGGAAGGCAGGAGAAGAGCCCTGCAGTCCAGGACAGAGACAAAGGCACTCGCTTTGGGAGAGGAAGACTGAGACCAGAGCGTCGACCACGGCAGCAGGAGAGAAGCCCATGAGGCAGGGCCTGCCGAGAGCAGCCGAGCATCCCTAGTCCCTACCGACACGGTGGCGTCGGATCCCTCGGGCTGGAAGCTCCAAGAGATGGAGGTCTGCTTGCCCGTCGTGTTACTGGACTTGAATGTGCACGTCAGCTTCCCTTGTGTCCCGTTGGTCACGAAGATCTCTTTTGGTGTATACACCTCCAAGGCCGACACCCCCGCCGTCACTGGAGAGGGAAGAAAAGAGACAGTTCGAAGTAGAACTTAGTGTGAATACTACTATTCATCAGGGGAGAAAAAGCTACTAGCTATACATAGCCACCTGCTGCTATTCTACTGTACACTTCTGGCAATATATTCGAGAAATTTTATTGCTTTGGGGTTCTAGTAAAAAGATAATTTTACCACTGGGCCTGGCAGCAGACACCTGTAATCACAACACTCTGGGAGGCTGAGGCAGAAGGATCTCAAATTTGTACCTGGCCTGAGCAATTTAGTGATTTAGTGAGACCCTGTCTCAAAATTTAAAATGGGCTGGGGATATGGTTCAGTATGGAGGCCCTGGGTTCAAACCCCAGAACTGGGGGTTGACGGGGAAACAGGTATTTTTACTAGTTTAGCTATGCTGTGCTTCTTAAATTAACAGTCATTTTAAAAAGCAGTTTTAGGTTGACAGAAACATTAAGTGGAAAGTTGAGAGTCCCCATAAACTTCTTCAAACCCCCTCTTCCCAGTTTCCACTTTCCACATCTGACATCAATGTGGTACCTTTGTTTCAGCCAATATTACTACCTGAACCAAAGTCCACAGTTTACGCTGGGGTTCGCCTTTTGTGTTTCCATACTATGGCTCTGACATATGGATACAACGATACATTACCGTGTCTCAGAACAACTGTACTGGCCTAGACACCCGGCCCATCACTCATTCACTCTTCCCTACCCGCCCCACAAGTCCCTGGCAACCACTGTCCTTTACTATGTACTTCTGTCTCCTTCAGAACGTTGTATGTTGGAATCATACATTAGTAGTCTTTTCAGATTGGCTTCTCTCATGTGCAATACTTACTAAAGCTTTCTCTATGTTTTCGTGGTAAGAAATCTCTATTTATTGTGGTGGGGCCTTTGCACTGCACTACACCCCTAGCCCTTTTTAATTTAGAGACAGTTTTTCATTAAATTGCTAAATTGCTTAGACTGGGCTCAAACTTGAGATCTTCCTTCCTCAGCTTCCCAGGAGGGCTGGGATGACAGGCGTGCACCACCACGACTGGCTCTGTTTCTTTTTATTGATGAATAATATTTAATTGTACGGATGCTCCAGTGTATCCACTCGCCTGCCCGAAGGACTTCCTGGCTGCTTCCTTGATGGTCTACTTTTAATGATGTGAAGCCTTACTTTTATTTAAACAGTTCTCATATTCACTTGATACCCTGAAGTTGCCATTGTAAAACTTTTCTCACCTGCTACATTTAAAGTAGTTAAACTATTCCAAGATACTCCTTCATTTAAGGCCATGTTCATTATCCAACTGACCCTTTTCCTATAAAGAACTTACAGGAATGTGCATAGAACGTTTGCTTTGCTGAGTGAACGCTTCCCTACAAGGCTGCCCCGTGTTATGCAGTACACGCATGTGTGTACCTAAGGGCAGCATCAATCAGGTCTGCACTTCCTCCAGTGAGTTCTCTCCATGAGCCAAAGCCCAGGAGAGAATCCGTCAAAGGATCTACAACTTGCAATATAAAAGCAGCTTTTCAATTTTTTTTTTTGAAGATTTGTAATCAGAACCAACTGCAGAAATTCTTATGGATCGCAGCTAAAATATGACAGTCTTCACTTAAAAGAGTGACTTTCAGGGACTCAATAAAAACCAGAAAGAAACTTATTTGGCCTAAAATTGTTAACTTGAAACACCCATCTTCAAAAGAAGGTCTGTTTTGTGAAGTCATCTGGGTAAATATCTGTAGCCTTCCAATTATTCTCAGAAAGTAACTGAGGGGCAGAATAAGAAAGGCACTGTCACCAGGGACTGGGGGGCGCT
The DNA here is from genome assembly GCA_004365215.1 of Cuniculus paca. Classification (NCBI taxonomy): domain Eukaryota; kingdom Metazoa; phylum Chordata; class Mammalia; order Rodentia; family Cuniculidae; genus Cuniculus; species Cuniculus paca. The sequence continues at coordinate 8,124 of RJWT010029378.1, read as the reverse complement.
TTCAGAATCACCTTCTTGAGGACCGGACTGTACCAACAAGCCCGGCACACTGCTGCCTCTCCTCCCAACTGTCCTCCAAATGTTTGTGCTCTGGGCACAACGGGCACTTTGCGCTATTCTTCTAAATCAACTCACAGCCACACTGCATCGAGCAGAATTTTTTTCTGCTAAAAGAGGGTGGATTATTATTCTAGGGAACAATGCATTATTATTTGTGGTCCAAACCTCAAAACAAGCCCTTCTTTCAGGCCAGAAGCAAACAAAAGCAGCTCCCTGCTAATGTGGGAAGGCAGAGAAGCAGCCTGCGGGCGCTAGAGTTCAGAACGGAGGACAAAGCACAAAGACGGACCAGTTAACCAGCTTACTCCAGGAAGCCTGCTGGTGTGCAACCCTGAGTTGCCAAATGCACTTTTGATTGGTTTTCTCTCAGCAAGGGAAGGCAGTCTCTGAAGTCCACAAATCAAAATTTCTCAAGGGTCTTCCTAAACTGGATCCCAGTCTCAAGGCCTGACTGCAAAAAACTAGTGCCTTGAGTTGCTAGAACTAACCAAGGTGTGGTGGTGTATGCCTGTAATCCTAGCGCTCTAAAAGGCTGAGGCAGGACGATCTCAAATCTGAGCCGAGCAGAGGCAACTTGGTAAGACCCTGCCTCTAACTAAAAGTGTTTAAGGACCTGGGAATGTAACTCAGTATGAAGGCCAATCCCCAATAATGCAAGGAAAAAAAAAACTTTTTAAAAGAACTATGCCAAGTGTTTACAGTTAAGAATTGTAATGAGAATTACTGACCAAATCCCTAAATGGGTTTTGGGCAATCTACTTAGGATGGATTTGACTTAGCTACACCAAAGCAGGTTAATCAATAAGTGGCTTCTATTTTTAAATAGTCCACCACTCTTTAGCAGACCTGAACATAGCTCTTAGATTAGGAATTCTAATTCAGGATTATGAACTTTAACACTTTATGATCAGTTCCAGAAAAAGAAAGTGACTCCACTCACAGCAAACTATGTTCCTCTCATCCAGGGGTGTCCTACCCTCCTCCTCAGTGCCACTCTGGTTATAAATCCTGGGGACTTCCTTTAGTCAGACAATAAACCTAAAAGCCTGGTTTCTTGTTTACTTTCTCCTCTCCAGCCACTCCTAGACCAGGGCTTCCCAATAGGACACTAAGGTTGGGGCCAGATAATCCCATCTGCTGGGCACTATGTGCCCCATGCACGGCGGGATATGTCCAGTGGCATCCCTGGCCCCTACCAGACAGTGGCAGCTCTTCTGCCTCCAGTAGGACCACAGAACCGTCTGCAGACGCTGCCAACCTGCCTGGCTGAGCGCCGTAGCTCCAGACGCTGAATCAGCACTGTAGCCTCACCGGCAACCCTGGCAGCAGGCTTTTCTACTCTTCCTGCTCACTCGGTCTCCTAGCTTTCCAGGGCCCTCCGGGACCCTGATTTCACTCCCTGTTCAGCCACATCAGAGAGGAACACCCCCCATTCCCCAGTCTTCTTACTACCTCCATCCTGGAGGTGTCCTTGTGCCCTGCTGATGGACCCCCGGGGCCATCTCACACTCGCCCCTCTGCAGCTGCCAGCTCCTTTGCCTGTCACTTCCGTGCATTTACCTGGCCAAATCCTAGAGGCCCATAACCCTACTGCCTCGTTTCACCTTACATTCACGGCTCCTGACCTCAAGGAAACATGTGCTGTGCATGTGTGTGCGTGTGCATTGCTGCAGATCAGCTCCAGGGCCTTGGGTGTGCCAAACACACACTTTACCACTGCGCTACACTCCAGCGCCTCAAGGAGACGCTCAGTGCTTCCTAGCAAGCTGCCACATGGCCCTGACCTAATTCCTCTCGGGTTCCTAGGGGACGATTTCATCATCTCCTCTCCAGCTGACAGCTCCAGCTCCTCCCTCTCGGTGGATGACAGTGCTTCCGGCTTCGCTGGGAAACGGGAAGCAATCAGAAGAGAATTTCCCGAGATCCCCAGCCACATCTCCCCGCCCCACAGCATCTATGCCCAAGGTTCTTCCCTCAAAGTGACGATGGGCAGAAGAAAGACTGGCAGAAAGGACACAAGGGAAAATCGTAATTTTAAAATTACACTTTTAAGGAAAAACGCAGCTTCAGACTACAAAGGAACTCTGGGTCACAATGCCTTTTTCCCTTTCAGGAAACTGCAAGAACATTTCCTATGGTGCTGAAAGATACAGCAACCTGTGACGTGAGCCCGAGTCTTTCCCCACTGACCTCCACCCTCCAGGGAGCAGCAGTATGAAGCGGGCAGCAGATCTCTTAAACCCAGACGGACTCACACAGCTTGCATTCTAACCTGGCCCCGAAACGGGGAGCCTGGCACACAGTGGGAACGTATATCCTGGGTCACAACCTTCTCAGTGATGACCTGGGCTGCATACAAGCCCCCAGCCCCAGACCACCAACCCGCACTGGCTGCTCCATGAGCTGGTTCCTGGCTGCGTCACCTCCTACCCTTCTTCCCGCCTCATACGCGGTGCAGCAGCCACCTTGGCCACCTTGTTCTCCTGCTCACGAGTGTACCTAGCAACAGAGAATGCCATGGACAATGAGACCAGGGCATCCCAGGACACCAGGATGTGCTGAGAGACCTAGGAAGAGAATCGGCTGTCAAATGCCAGGGGCTCGGCACAGCAGACCCCAGGAAAAAGATTTGGTGAGAACCCTCACTTAAGCGGCCCATGGTTCCGGCACACACAGCATGGAGAATCCGAAGGAAAGCGGGACCACAGCTCCCCCCGCCTGTGCTGAGGGTGCACGTCTCATCAGGCGCCTTCTCCAGTGTGGCACGGAGAAACCTAAGCGGGTCTCCGAGCACGTGCCCGGCAGCCCGGCAAGGGAGGCCTTCGCTGGTTTCTTAAACAATTGGGAATGGTTTGCTTTGTCGAGCGCCCCCACCACCTTTTTAAGTGACTAAGAGCACTGCATTATGGATTGTGGATTCAGACAGCTCGGCTTTTCAGACTCATAAAACGGGAGTTCTTAGGGGGCTCCTTCAACTAGCTAAAAATGCAAATGTAAAGAACACTGAAATATACAGAAAGTATTGTTTTAGCTACATTCCATGTCACTAAAGACCGGAATCTGAAATCTGAGTAAGATGTTAAGAGGGCTCTTCTTGGGCCAAGGATGTGCAATTATGGTAGAGTGGCAAAAATGACTGCGAAATATATTAAAGCTTGGGCCCCAAAACTCAGCTGGAAGAAGGAAAGATTCCTGCTGACATCTGCAAAAACGAACTGCTTTAGAAATGAAAACTTAGGCAAGAACGATATGAAACATAAAGATAAGTGATACACAAATGCTTCCCTGCCTCGCCAACCCTTTGTCCCACATGAACAGACTTGTACGTACACATAAATTTCCACACGGTAACAGAGCTGCGCTCACTTTCTCCGGGGAAGGTCCCTCGGGAGCTGAAAACCCTGCAGGGTTGCGCTGCAGCACAAACAAGGGAAGCTACAACAACCTGTCTGCACCCTGGAGAACAGTTTCTAAAACGCACTGTGTCGCCCAAGGATACCAGTTAGCAGAGAAACGATACCAAGCTCAAAATAGGAGACGCGCTCAAATGCAAGATGCCTGCAGAGTCATTTGACAAGGAGTCCAAGCCTGTGGATCATCTAACCATGGATCACAGCGACAACAGTCAAATGACACCCAGAATCTCATATTCTGACTTGGAACGGAGATTCAGGAGATCTGGGGGAGAAGGAAGAAAATGTAGTACATAAAACAACATCACAACAGAGAAAAAAGCAAATGCAAGACCGGCTCGCTCAAGAGGTTATTGCAAACATGATCTAGTTCAATGCTCTAAATGATTACAGTGATACTAAGTCAAGAATGTGGCCCAACTACATACTGGCATGACCTTATGCAAGGAGAATTCAAACTCTCACACCATAAGAGCTCAGAAACACACTGGCATGGCCCCATCACGATCACATAAGCCTCTCGGGGATCTTGGAACTGTTACTGGGCTAAAGCAGCAGAGTTTGTAGTACGCTGGTTTGTGAAAACCTTATCTAACAGATCTGGTTAAGGTTTTCCTTGAAACAGAAAGAAGGCTTTTGTTTTCTTAGGAAGCACTGTGAAGCCAGTATTTTCTCCTGCTTAGAAGCATACAAGCAAACCATTTATTTATAAACAGCCTTCGGGTCCATCTCCTGTTCTCTGTTAGTAGATGGTAACGGCCTGACACTGTAGTGTCTCCTAAAATGAGCATAAATAGGACCTTTTAAGACATTCTATAAAAGAGGAAAAGAAGAAAATACTAAACACAAAATTCAGAGCATAGGAACAGGTGGGTGGGGTCACATGTTAAAGGCCCACAATCCCAAGGCAGGTGCATGGGTACTCACACTCCAGGAGGCTGAGGCAGGAGGATCACAAGTTAGGGCCAGCCCAGGCAACTTAGTAACTTAATGAGACCCTGTCTCGAAATAAAAGAAGAAAGGGCTGGGGATGTAGTTCCAGATGAAGGCCCTGGATTCACTCTCTAATACCACTAAATATATACATACATACATATATGAATAGTTGGTGGCTAGGTCTGCAAACTGTGCTCCCCTCCAATATTTTATTCTGCAGAATAAAATTTTTTGTTCATTTGTTTTTGAGAAAGGGTCTCATTTTGTAGTGTGGGCTGGCCTTAAATTCACTATGTAGCTCAGGCTGGTCTCCAACTCATGGTGATCCTCCCTGCCAAAGCCTCCCGAATGCTGGGATTGTAGGTGTGCACCAAAAAAATTTTTTAAAGAAGCCAGGCGTGGTGGCTCATGCCTGTAATCCCAGTACTCGGGAGGCTGAGGCAGGAGGATTGTTTCAAGTGCGAGACCAGCCTAGGCTACAAAGTGAGCTCAAGGCCAGCCTGAATGGCATAGTGAGAGACCCTGTCTCAAAAAGACAAGGGCTGGGGATATAGCTCAGTGGCCTAAGCGCCTGCCTGGCAAGTGCAAGGTCATGAGTTCAATACCTGGTGCCACAAACAAAACAAAACAAAAACTTTTAAAAAGAAAAGAATATTAATACAGTGATTTAAAAAAGATTCTCTCCACCATTTTTTTTTCCTTTTTGTTTTTGGTGGTACTAGGAGTTGAACTCAGGCCCTTTACACTGAGCTACACCCACAGCCTTTATTTTTTATTTTGAGACAGGGTCTCATTAACTCATTTTGTTGCCCTGGCTGAGTTTAAATTTAGAGTCCTCCTCCCTCAGCTTCCCAGGGTCCTGGGATTACAGGTATGGATAGAGGATAGAAGTGGTTCAGGATCTCCTAGGACTTCTGAATGGGGTCAGAATAAAAAGGTTTGAAGCCATGTGTAGTGGCGCGTGGCTGTAGTCTCAGCACTTGGGAGGCTGAGGCAGGAGTAGTGCCATGGGTTTAAGGCCAGACTAAACTACACAGTGAGACACTGTCTCAAAAAAAAAAAAGAAAAAAAAAAAAGAATGAAAAGGTCTAGTAAGATAGAAAAACGAAGCTAAGGGGCTCTTCTGCTGCAATGCAGAGGACAGGAGGTGTACGGGAAGCAAGGGTAACTTGGTACTCCACATTTTGAGGCCAAGAACTGCAGCTGTTCCTTGAAGGCCAACCGACTGACTGATTATAGTCCTGGGGAATGAATGCAAGGCCTTGGCACTAAGCTATACACCTCCAGCCCTTTTTAAATTGTTTATTCTGAGACAGAGTCTCACTAAATTGCTCAGGTTGGGCTCAAATTTGTAATCCACCTGCCTAAGCCTCTCAGAGTACTGGTGATACAGGAAAAGTATAATTCTTAACCTGCTTTTTGGATGTCAGATGTGCCAAGCTCATGTCCCCAAATATCAGAGAATGAATGTCAAGGGACAAAAGAGGTCAAAAGTAGGAAAGCTTTATTGTTACGGTTTGTATATAGATGCCCCCCCCAAGCCTCATGTAGTCATGGAAGTGGCTGAATCTAATGTTTATGATTGATTTGTTGTCTAGCACTGGGATTGTTGGTGTGAGTTCTGCACCCACCCAGGGGTGGAGCGGACAGACAATGTAAGGTCGGAATGGGGGTGTGTTTTCTCTCTTTGACGCGGTTCGCTCTTGCCGCTTGCAGCCGCCATGAGCAGCCGCCATGAACGGCTGCCCCCTTTTGCTCTGGCTGCTGCCTTGAAGTGTTGCCCCAGTGCCATGCCACCCTGCCTTGGAGTCAGCTGATTATGGACTGAAATCCCCAGAAACTGTAAGCTAAATAAACCTTTCCTTGCTTCACTTTGTGTGTCAGGTGTTTTGTCCCAGCAACGAGAGAAAAGTAACTAAGACATTTATTAAGAGGAAGCTCCTGAGAGATGGGGGGAGGGCGGTCCTGAGAGGTGGCTGCCAAGACTCTTCATCAGGAGTGACTAAGCAAAATCACAACGAGGGCACAACGTGAGTCACACTACAATCAAAGAGCTTCAAGTGTAGCCGCTTAGCCAACAGCGATCCAACAGGGAAACGTGTCGCATGGCAGGGGTGCATGTTAAAGAACAAAGGCGTTCCTGGAAAGGACGCAGCATCGGCTGGTGGAGATGGCACAGTCGCATGCACAGCTGCCGTCTGCTGTGGTGGGAGAGGCGCGAACCTCTGCTCACACCAGGGCCACAGAGTGTGGCATCAGTTATCACTGCTATTCTGGACCGCCCTCGGCTGCCTGGCACAAAGTAGGGGGGAGGCTGCAAAAATATACTCCCCAAATAGGAATATATTAAACTTTTCACTCCTCTGCATTCTTCGTCTGAGAAGATGCCTCAGTCCTCAATCTCAAAGTGACTTCCTCCCTGCCCTGCCTCCAAGTCCCCACCCTGCGCTCGCTGACATCCTGTCCTGTCCCGGGCGATCGATGCCCTCCTTGCCGCCTGTGGGACAAGGGCCACCCCAGCCATCAGAGGGCAGGGGCAGTACCCGGCTCACCATTCCCGCCTAACTACCTGACAAATGCCCAGCTCTTTCTCAGAATGTTCCACTAACACTTTCACATTGGGGGACCGTGAATGAATGAATGGGGAAGTAAGGTAACACCTCCAACTCAGATGAACTCAGCCATAGAAATAAATCATACTTGTTTCGCACCAAAAGCCCTCAGCACAGTGCTCAACACAAAAGGTACCTTCAGGGTCAAGTTGGTAAGTGGACACTCTCTCAAAAGGAGACAAACACAGGTTTCCTCCAAGAGTTATCTTCCTGCTTAGGTAAGAAAATCCCAAAAGACATTTATCTTTTGAAATCTCAAACATTAAAACACAAAAAAACCCTCCATCTACGTTTAGTGACAGACAGGATTATCAAATCCCTCCTGGAGTCCTTTCTTTCCACTCGTGACCAAGGCCCAGCTGGCCACATCTCCATCCTTAACCTTTTTCTTTTGCATCAACAAAGATCTCTCTGTCTCTGGAATGAGAAATGCTCAGAAGGTCCTGAATCAAGCCAGTCATTGAGCTAATCACTCGACTCTGAAGCCCTGGTGTTTCTTCTCTGCCCTCCTCTATGTATGTTCTGTTCATCCCTCTCTCTCTCCTGTGACTGATTTCCTTTTCTCAATCAACCATTCATTCCTTCAAGCACATGCTGGGACTCAGCCTCCGTCTAATATACTAAGAGCCCAGTGGAGACAACAAATGCCGACAGTGCAGCGGCAGAGCCACCCCTGCCCTGGGTGCACAGGGTGCTCCTGCCCAGATGTCACAAGCAAGCAGGCGACACCAACACGGGGCTGTCCTGAGCCTGAGCTGATCATTCACATCCAACACCCAGACACTTTCTCGGTTCTTAGCACACACAAAAACACTCCTGGTGAGAAATCAGCTTATTTCTCTTCTGACAGATGACACTAGACTGCAGTGCTTAACAGGAAGACGGGGTAAAAGGTCTGGGGACAGACCTGATAGGTGACGCGTGCTCACAGTGTACACACATTCTGGGCCGGAATCTCACACCGTGTTTCTCAGGCCAAAGACCACTGTACTTTAACTCTCTCAACCCTCAAATCCTACAGAAGGTGTAGTTACATTAGAAGATATCAGAACCAAAATTTAACCAGAAAAGACCACAACCAAAAAAAAAAAAAATTACTGCAA
>RJWT010029376.1:0-14938 GCA_004365215.1 Cuniculus paca | reverse complement strand
TGGAATATAAGTTTTTGAATGTTTCTTAGAATCCTCTGCATTTAAGCAGTGTCATGATGATTTTGTCTTTTTAATTTCTTATTATTAGTATATGTTTGCAGTGCATGTTTATATTCATCATTATGGGGAGTTAGTACATGTTCGTAATGCATTTTAATTCTTTTTTTATTCCCTTCTTCTTTCCCTGCTCCCTCCTCCATTTGTTGGTCCTCTTCCATTTTGCAAAAGTTCAATCTCCTTGTTACCTAATCTTTGTTTTTTGGTTTGGTTTTTAATTTATTTATACTTTGGGCTTCTCCTAGGTCTTTTCTTTCCTTCCTTTATAAATTTCACTAAGGGTTTATAAATCTTATTTATCATTTTGAAGAACCAGCTCTTTAATTCAATGATTATAATTTTTTAGTCTCAATTCCATTGATTCCTGATCTGACTTTTATAATTCTTTTCCTTCAACAGGTTTCAATCTTCTTTTTTTTCTAGGGTCTTAAAATATATCATTAGTTCATTTACTTGGGAATTGCTCAGTTTTTTCAACGTAGGAATTCACAATTTTGCACTTCCCTCTTAGAATTCTTTTTATTGTGTCCCACAGGCTTTGGCACATTGCACTATTATTGCCATTTGATTCTAGGAACTTCTAAATTTGTTCCCTGATTTCTTCCATGATCCATTGATTATTGAGGAATCTATTATTTAATTCTCATATGTTTGTATAGTTTCTATGGCTTTGTGGTGTGTTTCTTTGTTTTGTTACAAATTTCTAGTTTCATTCTATTGATAGCTGATAAGATGCAAAAGATTATTTCAATTTTTTGTATTTATGACCTAAAATATGGTCTATTTTGGAGAAAGTTTTGTGGGCTTCTGAGAATATATATTCTGCTATTATCGAATGAAATACTCTGCAGATGTTTGTTAGGACCTTTTGTTCAGTGGTATTGTTCAACTCTGATTTTTTTGTTGTTGTTGTTGAGTCTTTGCTTGGTTGATATATTGATGAGAATGGGATATTAAAGTCCACCACTAATACTGTAATACCTTTCAAGAAGAACTCAATGTAAATGTTCTTATCTCCTCAGTCAAAAGATATCTAGCTGTCATTTTATGTCATTTTTGTTTTATGACATTGGGTACATCTACATATAGTTAAAATTGTAATCATTTCCTGTTAAATTGTTACCTTTTCCACTATGTAGTGACTTTCTTTGTCTTTTGGCTTGAAGTCGTCTTTGTATGAAATTAGGATAGCTACTCCTATATGTTTTTAAGGTCCACTTGTATGGAATATCATTTGCCATTCTTTTACTTTCAGTGTATGTATTTCTTTGTAGAAGATATATGTGTCTAACATGTAATATACAGTTGTTTTTTCAACCCAATCTGCTAGGCTATATCTTTTGACTGGGGAGTTAAGACCACTTACACTGAGTTATTCTTGAAAGGTATTTACTGGTTCCTGTCATTATATTATTTTTCAGTGCCAATTTTTCTATTTTTCTTTTGTTTTACTTATAACCCAATAAGATATATTTTTCCTTTGGGCTCATTAGTGATATTGGTCTCACCGTCTCTATTTAGAATTCTCTCTAGAATTTTCTGCAATAATGATTTGCTAATGAATTGCTTTAAATTCTCTTTGCCATAGAAAATTTTTATTTCTCCAACAATTTAGTTTTGGAGACTATAGTAATCTGTGTTACAATTGTTTTCTTTTTAATTTTTATTTTTACTAGTACCTGTTTGCATTCCTAGTACATGATTACATTCATTGTGGGGAGTTAGTGAATGTACACAACACATCTTAATTATTTTTCTATCCCCTTCCTGTTCACTCTATCCTCCCTCCATCCATCACTTTATCCCCATCCCTTTTATAAAAGATCTATCTTCTGGTTTCCTATTATCTATCTTTTATTTTATTTGTGTATTTAGTTTCTCACATAAGAGAAACAATGTGATATTTAAGCTTGTACACAAGAAAAGATGAGAGTACTGTGGAGATACGTGGTTGGATGTGAGAAAAAGAGAGAGAATAAGGAAACTTTAAGTGGATAATGAAAAAGGATACAAAGAGATTGAGTCCAATGAATGACCTAAAATATACAATAATTTTAGAAACCCTGTGAAACAACCCTTGGTAAAGGGGCACTTAATATATTAAGATACTGTAGTATTTAGATAAATCGATAGTTTATGTATAAAAGAGAATAACAGACAAAAAGAGAGGGGAATGAAGAAGAAATGAAACAAAAAATTAAGGGAGAAAACAGACATAGGATCAGGTTTGAGGGGGAAAATAATGAAGTTAAGGAAAAGATCATCAGACTGTAGATGGGAGGTGAGAGAAGAGATAGGAAGATTGTAGCCAACTGTTGGAATAACAGTCAAGTAAGTTTAGATAACACCCAGAAACAACCTCTGAAGTGACTAAACTATGTAACAATAGAAAATTTATATACACAGCTATATCCATACACACATGCATACACAAGCCTACCACTCAAAGAGTCAAACAAGAAAAAAGAAGAAAAAACACACGCACACAAATCAGACATACAAAAGGTATCGCACCCTGGAGCCTCTGGTGTTCTCAGAATATTGGCAGGTCACCAGCACTCCTCTCACTGATGGTAGCAACCTCAGGCTCCAGGCTGTTTCTGCCACAAGTTCTGGTGTTTGCTCTGTCCAGTCCACCTCTCTGCACTCTCCATTTGCACTTGTGTTCCAGTCCTGCCCAACCTTTCTCTGGCCTACAACTTCAGTGGTTCCCTGTGATCAGGCAGCAGGCAGACCCTACCCTTAATAGCTGTTCTGATGTTTTTTCTATGCTTTGTCTACTCCCAGATCAAAACAATACTCTTACTTGCTAAGGTTCAGTCTGACTGGGGTTTTAGTGGTTTCTGGGGGCCCATCAGTAAATAGCCTACACATGTTGTTCTGGGTTGCTTTCTCCACACCCAAGGACCCCACATTTGGTCAGCTTCACAGAAGGTCTTATCCAGACTGAATTCTGTGGTGTTTAGGGTTCAGTGAAAGAGTGACATTATCCATGGAATTCAGTAGCATTTGGAGGGCAGCAGGAGAAGCCCACACAGATGCAGAACTCAGTGGCATTTGGGGCAGTGAGAGAGTATGCTCCAGTACTGTGCCAGTGTTTTGGATCCCACCTGCAATTCTGTCTCATGGATCTTTCGATGACTGGTTCCAGGTCTCTAACCAGAACTGTGCCCTTTGCTCTTCTTTGGTCCTAACTCAGTCACTGAGCAATTCTCTGCCTTCAGACAGGAAGTCCTGTCTTGTGAATATTGTGCCCTCTGGGCACCTTCTCCCAGTGGGAGGAGAGTTAGGCCATTTGGGCACCAGGCAGGGAGGGAGGGGTGCTGCTAGGCTTCGACACTTGGTTTCTTCCTTCAGTTGGATTTCAACTTTTAACACAATGGCATGTTTGCCTACCTTGATCTGCAAGCAGTGATGGGATGGAAGAGTAGTCCTGCTTCTCATTCTGAACACTCTTGCCACTGGATTTCATTGGAAAGGCTTTGCTCCTTTAAGCATTCTTCCAGTGTTTCTGGTTTTCTTCAACTCCTCTATTCAAGTATTTGCAGACCGTGGAAAGCATCTTCCAAGAGTCTGATGAAGGCTACTGCCTCTAGCCTACCATGATCCAAAACTATATGCATTCTTTTATAAAACATATAGTTAAATTTTTTAAATTTATCATTTTGATAATTATGAGTCTTTAATTGGGATATGTAGACCATTAAAACTTAAATGCTGATGTGCTTAGTTGTAGATCTCATGTTTTATGATTTGATTTTTATTTGTCCTATTTTGTTTCCCTTTGTTTCTCCTTTGCTAGCCTCTTTTAGATTATTTGAGTTTTTTAGAATTCCATTTTAATTTATCATTGATATTTTAGTTATACCTTTAAAATGCACTCTATACCCTTAAAATGACTGTAAGTTTACAGTCATCTAGGATTTATATTATTTAATACAAAATATAGAAAATTTGTGTCTGTATAAGCCCATTTCCTGTAACTCTCCCTCCTTTGTATTATAGATGGCATATGAGTTACATCTACATATATAAACTCCACTGTTTGTTTGTTTGGGGTGCTGGGATTCAAACTCAGGGATGTGCTCTACCACTGAACTATACTCAGAGCCCTGCAATAATTTTAAAGACAGTCATGTGTTTTAATAAATAACAGGAGATATAATCTTTCATATTTACCAATACATTTACCATGTCAGATTCTCTTCACTTCTTCCTCCGCTTCTGATCTTTGATCTGATGTTTCTCATCCCCTTGAGAAATTTCTTGAACATTTGTTGCAATAGAAGTTGTAATAAATACTCTTATGTGAAAATGTCTTTATTTTATCCTCATTTTTGAAGAGTATTTTCACTTCCATCACTCCAATAATTTTGTTCCATGGTCTTCTGGTCCTCATTGTATTTTTTTTGTTTTGTTTTGATGTTTTTTTTTTAAGAGAAATGAATATTCATTGGAGTCATCATTTCCTGTGTTTATGAAAGTCATTCTTCTCTGGTTACTTTCAATATTTTCTGGAATATTTTCTCCTTTCTGGGATATTTCCTGGAATATTTCCTTCTTTCTGCAATAATGCTCTCCTTTTCTTTCACACACACACTTGCATTTTAGTGGCTGTGGTTGCCCTGCATGTTGACCTCTGATTCTTCACATGGGACAGTATGGGGTTTTACTGGAGTTTCAGTCATGCCATGTGGTGTCTGCTGTGGCTTTACCTCAGGTTAAAAGTCTTTCTTCTCCTTCTTGATTCTTACTCAATGACCAAAACTCACCTTAATCATAATCTTTTCCAAAACCTGCTAGAAATTTGTAGATTCAATTGGGTGATTGAATGCGTCCAGGAGTTGGTATGTATTTGGCTGCAGAAAATACTGCTACAGTGACTTGAAAATAAAAACTTCTTTTACATAATATGAAAGACAGAAGTAGGCGATTCACAACTGATACAACCACTCAGCTCGTTAGAGACCTAGTTCTCTCTCTGCTCCACTATCCAAACAGTTCTTTTTGTCTTTATAGTCTAAAAATGAAATTTACATTTTTGTGCATTACATTCATTTTCGAAGTACGCAGAAGAAACAGGAACAATTATTTGGATGACCATCTCAGTCTAGTTGACTTGAGATTTGTTCATTTTTAACTCTGAAAGACCTAAATTCCATTAGTTGAAGTTAAAAAGAAGTCTTATGGGTTATCACTTATAGATTTTGCTTATCATGCCTCCCCCAAATCCTATAGTAATTCAAAAATTAGAGTCTAATCATCCTTCTGTGGAGACACGATCTAACCAAGATGTAGTCACAATTTATAGTCACAGTTTTGTTTATTAACTAATTCCCTTAAGGCATAAAATAGCATTTTATAGTGGTGAGTGCAGGATGTAGAGCTCTTTAAGATAACATAAAACCATATAATCTGAATAATAATTATGCAACATCTTCTTTATAAAACTCAATACTGTATTGTGAAAGTACAATTAAGGAGATATATCATATACATATTGTGTTATAAAATAACACAAAACATCAAGGATATAGCCAAGCAGGACTGCACTTGCCTGACAAGCATAATGTCATGGGTTCAATTCCTGATACAAAAAAAATAAAGAAACACTATAGTATGTTTTTAGTCAGGCATGGAGGCTCACTCTTGTGATCTCAGCACTCGACAGACTGAGGCTGGAGGATCATTGCAAATTCGAGACAAGCTGGGCTACAAAATGAGCCCAAAGTCAGTCTGAACTGCATAGCGAAACCCTGTCTCAAAAAGATGAAAAATAAAATAAAGTAAAATAAAATAAAATGAAGTAAAATAACACAAAACAAGCCAGAGATGTAGCTCAGTGGCACAGTGCGAGGTCATGAGTTCGATTCCCGGTACCATAAAAAAATAAATAAAACAAATATAAGTCAATAGCATTTTCTTTTTCCTTGCCTCATTTTTCTCAGTTTTTCCATGAACTAGTCAACACAGAGAATGACTATTACTAAAGTAACCCTTTCTTTTTAATCAGAACACTTCCCATGCATTTTATCTCAGGTCTAAGAATTATTTAATACAAATGCCTCTCAGCCATTTATCAGCAATGTAAAATGTGTTTTTTCTGCAAATGAAATCAAGTAATTTATTTTAATACAAAAGATCCTATGGAACAGAAATGAAATATATTTTTAGCAATATTCTCTGACCTCAAGACTCCCAAGGAGGTACTCTTCTGAGTTCAGTCGCCAAATTAATGCAAGCAATTGAAAGTAGGAATGCAATTGTCCTCGCTGAAGGGCTTGGAAATAAAACCAGTTAGAAAGCTTGGTTTATGTATGTGGAGATATCTGAAAAGATTGTTGCCATTCTCAGTAAAAATGTGATTAGTTGATGAGCTCTGAGAATTCCTAGTTATATAACCGCATTGGTAACATCTGTCTCAGGTCTACCATACTTTCCTCTCAACACTAAAGGCATAGCCTAGTCCAGCCCCTAGGAGCACTAGCTCTCCTTAATTTAGTAACCGTAGGTCTGGAATTCAGTCTTTCCCTCCCAAATTCAAATCCTTCCTGCACCAAATATTTTCAATAATATTTTGTCTCATCAATTAAGGCTCTTAACCACCAAGCTCTACTCTGCTTGGTGGTTATTTTCAATTAAGTATCTTATCAGTTAAAAAGAGAAATATCACCTTGAATCTGTCTTTCCCAAGTTTTTCCAGTTCTGGATTGTACAAGTACCAGAAATACTTTACAGTAACTGTACTGGTATATTGCACGTTCAATTCCCTGTGTCAAACATGTAAAGATTTATCTGTTACACCGAGTAAGCACAGGTTATGAAATCTCCTTTAGTGAGCACTGCAGTTTGGTTCTTAAGCGTCCTCTGAAGGCCTGTAAATAGCGAAGGCTTGGTCTCCAGAATGGTGCTCTTAGAGGTGGTGGAAACTTTCAAAAGCGGAACCTGGTGGCAGGTCTACAGGTCTTT
This sequence comes from Cuniculus paca, assembly GCA_004365215.1. Classification (NCBI taxonomy): domain Eukaryota; kingdom Metazoa; phylum Chordata; class Mammalia; order Rodentia; family Cuniculidae; genus Cuniculus; species Cuniculus paca. The sequence continues at coordinate 7,912 of RJWT010029376.1, read as the reverse complement.
TATGGGAATGCCCTCAAAGGCATGGTGGAACCCTGATCGCTTCTTTCTCTCTTTTGTTTCTCTTTTTGAGGTCAGTGGTTTTGCTCTGCCACCTGTTTCTACCATGAGGGCTCAACACAGGCCTAAAAGCAACATGGAGCAGTTGATAATGGACTGAAACCACCAGACCGTGAGCCAAAAAGCATTTCCCTTGTCTTTATAAATTGCTACTGGGAAAGCTTACTGACTACTGGAAAGCTTACTAACAATGAATTATTGTTTTTGAAATTGCTGATTTTTTTTTTTTGGTACCAGGGATTGAACTCATGACCTCATGCTTGCCAGGCAGGTACTTATGCCACTGAGTTATATCTCCAGGCCTGTATTAAGAACTTCTAACGTGTCTAACGTCATTAGAACTCTCATTTGACTAGGTGCTAATGCAATCAAGACTTTATGTTCTGTCATTTTACATGAAAGTGAAAATTTAGTCTTCAACCAACCACAAGATTACCCTAGCAGCATGAAGTAGCCACCTCCAATGTATGAGGCCAAGAAGCTACACACACAAAAAAACAAATGCATAACATACATCACCATATATATACGTGTGTGTGTGTGTGTGTGTGTTTGTTTGTTTGTTTCTTCAAGTTTATTTACATTTGTAGGTAAACTCTAAGTAATGTCAAAGAAGGCATCTTTTCCTTCATAGTATATGGAAGGTGTAGAAATTAGGAAAAGTCAGGGCCAGGGATATGGCTCAGCAACACAGCATCTGCTTGGCAAATGCAAGGTCCTGAGTTCAATTCCCAGTACCACACACAAAAAATAATTAGGAGTGAAAATGAGTTAACATGAGTGGAAAATATAAACTGGTGCAAACTTCAGTTTTACAGTCATGCTTATAAGTTCACATTTGATTTATAGAGAGGGATTCTGAGGGACTCTAATCTAATTAATATGACCCCAAAGCTCAGTTTGGGTATAAGTATTCAATAAATGTTTATGGAATAAAATAAGTGAAGGAATAATTTTTTGTTTTCTATTTCAAAACTGGGAATTCATGTTGGCTAAAGAGTACAATGAACTAGCAAACAGTGCAGTAGAAATGATACTGGATATAACATTGAAGGGGAAGACCTGGGTGTCTGTCACTTACTAGCGGTACAACTTACTACAAGTCACTTTACCTCCTTTTCTTCAGTTTGGAAAAATAGAAACTAACATTATTCTTACAAGATCTAGTGAAAAAAAATTAAATGGGAGAAATTGTTTTATAAAACCTAAATATATTCAAAGGTTAAACAGTATTGTAAACCTAGAATGACCAGAAACTAGGTTTAAAGTTTTATCTAAGACTAAAGATTATCTAGAATCTTTATATGTAGAAATTTGAACACATGGACTCAAAATCTAAAGGTATTTTTGAGATCAGATTTTAGTTTAATGTCCTCATGTTACAACTGAAGAATCTTATGACCAGGATACTAAATGCATTGTCCAAATGTGTGAGCTATTTTTGTGTTGGTGATAGTCCCTTTTCCCAATAAAAAATAATTATTTATTAAATCATTACATTTATTACCCAAAGCATTACATGCATTACACACCTCATTTTGATGTTATTGAAAAATATTTGTCAATATTCTACATAAAGAACATGAAGAACTAAGAGGCACTCCACAGATTAAAGACAGAACTGAGGAAATACCACACACACATGCAACTGCACACACACACACTCACACACACATCCCCCCTCATATTTCCTCGTAATATGCCTTTAAATGCATCTTTAAAGCTATATTCAGAAATTCATCAACATATTTTAATTTGAATATGTCTACAAAGTTAATATGTCTCAGATATTTAAATACTCTCTCCTGGAGAATAATATTCATCTCCTAGCACTGACGTTTTTCTAGCCAGAATCCAACTGTTCCATTATTTCCTATCGTGTGTGATATGCTGGATTCCCAGGATACTCTATTCGTTTTGACAATCAGGAATGTATGCCCAAGGAACTGACATCTCTAGAAATGCTGTTGCATTTGATACTGCCTTTCAAAGATAGATATCCAGGAACTAACTAACGTTTTAACCTGTGATTTTATAGTTTTCTATTGACTAATTGCATTGATAGAGCTGTGAGAAATAAACTTCTGTTGTTTAAACTCCCCAGTCTATGGTATTTTGCTATGTCAGCCTGAACTAATTAATGCATGAATTCTTCTAAGTATTAAAATATTTGTCTTGATTGAATTAGTGGTGCTGGTCCAAGAAAACAGTGTGTGGACACATATAGAATCTTATGACAGCTGCTTTGCTAGCTTCTTGTTTGCATCTGTTGGATCACCTAAATTAAATTGAATGGTTTTAGTTTGTTTCTGTGTTAAAACCTAGTTTTCTTTTTCTCTCTCCCTTCCTCCTCTCACTCAGTGGTTCCAAATACCTGGCCCAGTCGTTGGTATTAACTTGTTGAGAAACACAGATGCTATTTCCTGGTATTCAGAAGCAACTGCATCTCTGTGCTCTTTTCATTTGTTCTTTTTCTCCTCTGTGGAATCAATGATGCATGGTTGCCTTTTCATTGTTTTGCTGAGGTTTATTTCCTGGCCTTGTACTTTTTGTTCATTAGACAAACAGAGCATATGATAAATAGTCACTGGGAAAATAACATGTTAGACAAAAATGCAACAATGCGTTTCACAGAAAATGGATGTCATAGATGCATTGCGTCTACAGTAGAACAATTTAAAGATCCTTTTACTGTTGGGAAAAAGCATCTATTATAAAGCATTTATAGGTGTTTACTGGGCAACAGAATGAGTAACTGTACATTTTGCCACACTTCTAATGTTTTTCTTGTACAAGCTCATAAGACTATGTATGTACTTCTTTAATGACACATAAGGTACTGAAATTTTGTCTTGATCAGACTGCATTCTCCCTAGAGTAGAATCTCCTTGAAGCCAGGGATTTCATTTGGCTTGGTTTCCCCATTTTGTAAAAGGTTTTCAGTATGCATTTGTTGTATTGGATTGCATAAAGTGTTCAGAAAATCTATTTTTATTAAGCCAGCCAATAGAATTTTTTAAAAACTGGAAAAGCAGTATTTTTCTTCCTCTACTGCTCACAAACACTCCCTTTAATAGTATGCATTAGATATCATTCCACTCAATTACTGAGTGCATAGATAGGCTCTTTGGAGGAACTGAGATTTTTGAGGCAAAGTTGAAAAGAAGTGAAACGATTAATTTTTGGATTAATTTCATCAATGAGAAAGTTTTAAAACTGTCTTTCTGGTTCAAGAAATTGAAGTGATAAATCAAGAAAATGAAAAACTGAAGCATCGTTAACAAGGAATTTGTCTTTCCTCATAAGTAAAAGAAGGCTTGTGATTAGATTAGATGTCAGTTGGGCTATGAAAATACAAAGATGAAATGCTAGGGTTTCATAGATCCAGACAGAATTTTTTTCTTCAAAATGGAATAGATTCGCACTTATTTTTCTGAAATTATATTTGATGATTTGATATTTTTAAATTTCTATTTTAGTTCTTTATTCAGGTTTCTTTTTTTAAAAGAAAATTTAATGTTCTGTCTTGAATTAGTTTTAGGTTTACAGAAGTGGTACAAAGATAATACTGAAATATAGTATACTCTTCCCCCAACCTTCTCCAGTGTCAACATCTTACTTAACCTCAATACATGAATAAAAATAAAGAAACTAACACTAGTATAATACTATTCATTAAACCACGGTCTTTATCCTTACTTTCATAGCTTTTAGACTGAGAAACTCTTTCTATTCCAGATTCCAATCTAGCAATTCATTGTTCTCAAATTTGACTTTTGAGTCTTAAGATTTATCCAATACTGAATCCTTATATCAAGTTAGCTATATGTTTTGGCTTTTTCCTGATTTTAATTGTCTGTAGTTCCTGTTTACTTTCCATGTGCAGGAAAGGTCTAAATCTCAATTCTAAATCTAAATTCCCAACCCCTCTCTAGCCCTATTTCCCTCTCTTCCTTCCTCTTACCTCTACCCTCTATTCCCTGTTCTCTCTGAAGACATCTTTCCTCTGACCAGACAAGCAATGTACATAAATAAATCAGCTAAAATGTACAATTTTTCACTTTCCTTTCTTTAATTTGGGCCCTTAGAGAAAACACATAAGCAGAGGTTGTCAAGTCAGTCTGACAGGCCTGCTAATGTTATATTTAATTTGTGTTATAACATAGACTGAAACTTTTAATAATTTCTTGGGGTTTGGGATTGAGTAGAAGCTTCTTGTCCTTCTAAATGCTTATAATTTAACAATGTCATAATAATTTTCTGAAAAATATTTTTTTAACATGAGCCATCATTAAATGAGGATAAAAGATTTTGCCCCATTCTCTTTAACAGAGAATGCTGAATTCCATGAATAAAGCTTTAAGGGGTCCATGTCCATAAACCACTAAAATTATACATGGAAATTTTCATTTATAAGTATGCCTTCCCAGGGAGAAGGAGTCACAACTCTCATAAGATTCTTAAAAGTATGGTTGGAGTTCAAAACGTTAAGAAGACTATTTTTTTCAAGCTAGGGGTGTGGGCACAGCTACGCCATCAGACAGCTAGACATTTAAATTTTAGTTCAAAAAATTTGAGCATCAAAATAAACTTTACCTTAAATTCACTAACAAAATATTCTTTATTCAAGATTTAGTTCTTCTATTCAGGATAATAATTTAGGAATTTAAAGTTCATTGTGATCTGTCTTTGTTTTAATAACTTTTTCTACCCCTGTGTTCTTTTCAGATAAATTCTCTTTTTTCCTTTCACTTCCAGGATCTTTTTTAGCATGCTATTATTCTTCTTGTCTCTGCCTTTCTCTGTTTCACAAGCCATTCTTTCATCTGTTATTCTGAACCCTATTACTTTTCCCAAGAAGATCACTCACTGGGCATTTTCCTCTGCCTTCTCTATTCCCTTTCCTATACCTCTGCTTACTTGAAGGAAGTGCTTTGGCTAACAGAGTTTGTTACCATAGGGACTGTCAGTTCCAACAGCATACCAAAAACAAGTCTGGAAAAAACATTAGTGTATCCCTTTTGTGGAATCTTCTTAACAGAAAGTAGACCATGTCCCTGAAGAGAGTTAGAAATTTATAGCATGGAACTAAACTTAAAGAAAACACTCTCTCTTCACTTGAGAAGGTTTACTTTATGTAGTCATTGGAAGGGGAAGGGTAGATATTTAAGGGGAATAAGAATGAGACTTTGCTTCTCACTATTTATATTTAGGCAAATTGCTTTCATACTGCTTCCCATAGTGTAAAATATTTTTTAATGTTTTTTTTAATTCTCTCATTTTAATTTTATTTTAAAGAGAATAAAGCCAAGCAAAACAAAACAAAACAGAATAAAGCTAATCAGAACAGAATAAAAGTGATACAGAACTTCAAAACAAGATAATAGAAAACCAACAATGGCTACCATAATGTCTCTTGTTTTCTTTAAAATAGAAGTCTATACCATCACACATAATAAAATCAAACAAAGCAAAATAGTATAAAACCAATCAAAACAAAAGAATGAAAGCATTACAGGACTTCAAAACCAGATAATAGGAAATCAACAATCACTACCATTATACATCCCCTTATCTTCAAAATAGCTATCTATACCATCAGATGCAGTAAAATCAAACAGAACAAGACAGAATAAAACCAAAACTATAAAAACAATATGGGAATTCAAAACAAGATAGTAGGAAATTAACAATGATTACCATCTTTCCTTTTTAGAAGTTTCCTTCCCTATCACTTTCATAATATCTATTGTACATTTTGGATCCCACTAACTCCTTCAGTTTTTTACATTAGGAGATAACACAATGTTCACCCATATGAGTCCAAACCATTTTACCCATGAGCATGATCTCAAGTTGCATCCATTTACTTATAAGAGTCTTGAGATTATACTTCTTTATAGCTGAGTAGCTTTCCATTGTATGAAAATACTGTATCATTCTTATCTATTCTGCGGTTGATTCTGGTTTCCTGTCACATGGAACATTGTTTTCTCTCCTTTAACTTTTGATCTATGAATTTCCTTTTGAGTTAAATGTGTTTCTTGTATAAAGCATATTGATGGATCTTGTCTCCTGATCCACTCTGTCTGTGTTTCTTTTTACTGTTGAATTGAGGCCATCTACATTAAAAGTTACAATCAGCATGGATTGGCTTATCTCTGCCATGCTATCCTCCTGCTGTTGGCTCCCCTACTTTTTCCCTTTGTTCAATTGCCTGCCCTGTGTGGTGATCCCATTCTGTGGCTACTCCTGAAAACGTGATCATTGCTATCTCTCTGTAGAATATCCTTCAGTGCTCTTTGTAGGTTTGGTTTGGTGGTAATGAATTCCTTCAGTTGTTCTTTATCATGGAAATATCTTATTTTTATATCAATTTTGAAAGATAGTGTTTCAGGATACACCAATCTGGGTTGGAAGTTGTTTTCTTTCAGGATTTGAAACACTTCAAGTTCTTCTTGACTTGATGGTTTGTGTTGAGAAGTCTACCATGAGTCCAAAGGGTTTTACCTTTAAACAAGATCTGTTCATTTTATTTAATGGTCTTTAATATTCTGTTCTTGTGCTGAATTTCTGGGATCTTGATTACTATATGTCTGGGTATAGATATATTTTGGTTGTGGCTAGTTGGAGTTTTATATGCTTTGCTTATCTGTATGCCAGATCCTTTTCCCATGTTCAAGAAGTTTTCTGCTATTACTTCTTTAAATAGTCTTTTTATGTTATTTGTGTTGACCTTGGCTTTTTCACTGACTCTTACCAATCTTAAATTATTTTTCTTTGGATTATCTTGCAGCCATTGTATTATTATTTCCTAGTTTCTTGTTATTTTTAAGAGATCTTTCCTTTCACAATCACTAGCTGCAATCCTGTCTTCAAGGTCTAAAAGTCTATCTTCGGTTTCTTTCAAGCAGTTTTGCCAGCTTTCAATGGAGTTTTTAATTTCCTGAATATCTCTTTGAATCTGTTTCATGCATTCTAAATCTTTCTTATATTGTTCATTCAATGTTTCCCTCATTTTCCTATGCTCGTCTATTTTTTTATCTATGTCTTCTTTAGAGATGCAATTCTTTTATTATGTTTTAATGTCTTCTTTTACTAGTCTCATGAAATTGTTTCTTTACTTCACCACTATCCTTTCAGAGATTTCAGGTGTGTGACTTTCCTTTTCTTCCATGTCTATATCTCCCAGACTTGTTCTGTGTGGGCTGAAAGTCTGAGATTGCCTTTTGCTTCTTCATCTTGACATTTTTCTGGGTTCCTCCCAACAAGCTGGTTGTGGGGTCCCAGGAGCTTCCCATGTTGGCTTCCCCTCCTCAGTGTACAGAAATGGGCCAGGCACCTGGGTTTCTACAAACCCAGGTTCCCAGGAAGCCAGTGGGTCATGGGGTGGGCTTCTTCAGATCCATGCAGCTACACTGAGGCTTCCCTGATGGCCATGGGTGCATGATGGAGGGTTTTTTCTCTCAGCCTGCATGGTTACACCAGGAGTCCTCTGATTGTGGCAGGTACACAGGGGCATGTTTGTCAGATTCTCCTGGCCCTGATGGCTTCCTGTGGGAAGCAAGCATCTCAGATGGCATCCTGCAGGTATATGAGGTGTATCTGACTGTTTCTCCCTGCCCCTGCTGGTTACCTGAGGGAAGAAAGCATCTGGATGGTGGCAGGTGTGCAGGGGCAGGTCTGGCTGTTTCTCCCTGCCTGTGCTGGCTCAGTGTAAGATAATTTTATCCTATTACAAGTCTTCTGAAAGTCTTCAGCCATTTTAAGATAAAATTCAAACTCTTTGGTGTGACTTGCAACGGTTCTAATGCCCCACACTGCTTACCTCTTACATCTTAGCTTCTGATTCCAC
>RJWT010029374.1:0-14938 GCA_004365215.1 Cuniculus paca | reverse complement strand
ATGGCAACAAGAGCTCCATCATGAGTGGTGACTAACGTAAAGATAGCAACTGGCATATTTTAGCAATGAAATTCATTAAAAATATTCATTGATTGCACATTGAGATGGAAAATCAATGAAAGTAAATGCATTAGCAGGTGCTCTGTCTCAGATATTTGACAGGTTGTGGAGAAGCAGCAATTATAAGGACAATGGAATAGAATGGCTGTTGCTTTTGCTGTTGATGCACTGGAGAAAGAAAATGAGATTCTTATCTGCTAATCTACTTAGCTGTTTTTCCAGAAGCCAAAAATGATAAAATCTGATCTAGCACTTAATTGTAAGCAAAAAAGGGCTCCATAGAAGGTAGACTTGTCCACTCAGGCAATTGTACTATGCAAAATCAGGACTTAGTTTGGGAAGAGATGAAACTCTAAAACTTTGGATGAAAATATCTAGGATGAACCATTCAAGAACTCTTTAATAACCATTTAATAACTCCCTGAAATCTCTAGAACTTTCAAAGTGGTCCATTTCTCCCCATTGCTCTTGCACTTCTTTTCAAAGATGATGCAAAAACCCTTGCCATATAGAACTATACACTCCTTTCTCTGAACCTATCTTCTCTCAATCTAGTTATCAGGCAAAACATTAGAGCCAATTCATAATGTAATCTACACATATTACACTCCAGAGTAATTCTTGCATGTTAAAAAAAACAAAACATAATCAAGGAGCTTGTTATGGTTTAGATCTAAAGTGGCCCCCAAAACCTCATGTGTTTGGAATGTGACTAAGTCATGGGGGCATTATAGCTAACTTGCTAATAAGAGGTGGGGTCTGGCTAGAAGAGGCAGGACACTGTGTGTAAGCTACAATAAATAGCTCCTCCTTTTAAATGCCAGGGATCAGGTATTTGGTCCCAGGGATTAGTAAAGTGACAAAGAGCTTCAGAATGTGGTTAGCACATTCTCTCCAGACCAATGATAATTTGTATGTTCATAGGATATGAAAGGAGTGGATCAAGGTAAGTTAAGCATAAGGTTGTATACCATGAATTTAATGATATAGGAATATTTTTTACTCTTATGTAAAATTGATGGAGTAGGAGAAAAGACAACCATGCTCTGTGAATGAGTCGGTTCAGCATATGAAGACAATAGCTAATCTTAGCCTAATCTACTGACTAATAATAATATATTGTAGATACAGGAACTTGTCACTCAGGATGACTCAGAAAACTATGTTGTTAAAAATTACTCCTGCGGGGAAATCAATTAGCATCACAATGCTATTTCATATTGTTTTTAAGAGAAGCTGTTCAAAGTAAAGAATACATACATTTATGGTGTGGAATGAGTTTGTCAGGGACTTGAATAGTGATTACCAAATCAAGAACAAGGAACTCTAGAAGAAGCATGTGAACAGATCTATCAGTACGATCATCTTATAGTGCAAAGACCTTATCGCATGGCAATGCCAACCAGAGAGTATTCACTATTGAAGAAGCACTAAACAACCAAATAGATTCAGTGATCAATCCAGTGACTAAATGTTTAAACCAATGTCTGTCTTCATGCATTACAGTCTCATAGCAATGAATTCTTGACCCAAAAGTCTTGATGGTAGGGTTAAGGATTGTTCATGTGCCCAATAGCATGAGGTCTCACCCACCTAATGGATTTACTTGTTGCCAAAGCATACTGATTCTGAGCCCCAGGATAGTCACATCTCTTCAATCTTCAAATCACATGGCAGGTTGTTTTCAGAAGACTCTCTGTTTTAAAGGGGTAGCTATTCATCTTGACAAGAATCAACACATTTTCTAGGTACGCATTTGTTTTACTTTCTGGCAGAGGATCGGTCATGCTCTGGGAATCATAAACTAGGGCACTCATGAAGTGACTCTTGGATGTGTTGCAGAATTAAATCAAGAAAGAGTAACCCATATGATTCAGTCATCGAAGGTCCTAGTATCCAACAAAAGAGATAAATGAAGGGAATATCCAAAGTGATACCTACGAAAAATAAAAAGTAACAATTGTGTAGCTCATTTAAAGAGTTATCAATTCAGAATGAGGTAGCGCTGAATACTAGGAAGAGACTTCTTTAGGAAAATAAAAATGACAATAAGACTGTATAACAATGTTTATACTGAAATATCGTGAGAGAAAAACAGTATAAAATTGTGTGCATCTTCATGTATTATATAAAATGTAGAAAACCACATTAGAAATTCTTGGTGAAAATACATCAAAATGAATAATCAGCGATTTTTTCTAATTATTTTTCAAATTTATGACTTGCCTTTTTCTTAAATGGATTTGGTCAATTTAGCTCAGGACTAAATTTTTATACATTATTTCCAAATTTGCTCTAATCCAGCAAAGTGGGGATTAAGTTTATTCTTGCTTGTTTTAGACTAGTGTCTCTGAAGGGTTAAAAATTTGTTCACAAACATCTAAGGACCTAAGTCATACTTCACACCAGGAAAGTAGTTCTTTGGAATGATTACAAATGATTTCTTTTGTATTTATGTTTCCAGCCTTTCTGAAATATGACTCTGTCTATTCTATAGTGAAAATAAGTTCGTGAAACAAAAAACATAGATGCATTACATGTTAAGTACCTAGTCACTGAATTTCTAGGTGAATTAGAAATAGAACAATTGCTTCTAGTCAAGATCCTCTGGTTCTGTTTCAAAAAGATTTGGTTTAATTTTATGCTATAAAATTGTGTTTTTGACCTAAATTGTCCATGTAATTCCAAGCAAGTTTGTCATTTTCACTCTCTAATCTAATAACTGTGAATCATTTTAACATCTTGGCTATTTACAATTTTAGAGCTAAAGGGATTATTGCTTAAAAAGTACTACAGTTTTATGTAACTAATAGTTTTTTTTTAGAATAGTAAAAATATCCTTCTGAGTACAAGAGAAAAATACTGTTATAGCAAAGAACATTCCATCTAATATTTATATTAATAACTTTAGGTTGTCATCTTTTACTTAATTTATAGTACTTTAAGGACACTTTACATATGAAAGGAAAAACAGATGTGGTTTTGCAGTCTCTGTGTAGGTAGCTTCATTCATAAAAATAACTCATCTTATTCATTGAGAAGATAATAAATTATGAAAAGCTAAGTAGCATTATAGGCTATCTTCAGTAAGAAGCCAATGATGCTACCCTGTCATTGCTCTCCTTTCAAAACTGTGAATGGGTGTTATAAAAAGAAGTATGGATTTTAAAGAAATTAGTTTCGCAGTTGGGCTTAGTACATTAAGACTTAAAAAATATACATGCAGTCTAGTGCTTCAATCTTAATGGAATAGCTTTTTTTTTTTGCTGTTGTTGTTTATTGTTGTTGTTGTTTTTCATTTTAGCTACTTGGTAAAAATAATGCTAAGTACTCTGTATAAATAAACTTGTTCTTGTTACTATGCTACTTGAAATCATTATTTTAGGGAGTACGAATCAAATATCTCCTGAGTAACTAAAAATATAGAGATGTGTGTTAGGGTGTTAGGATTTGACTAGACCAAATATCTATTCCCATTTTCCCCAAAGTGAAATTCAGAACTAACGGGCATGAGAGATATACATGCATAGGTAAAAATATCACTTCCATTTCAGATAAAGTCAATACTGAAAAATATGAGGTAAAGTGGGGTATAATGGAGACATAGTATTTTTCCCTATAATGAGATGGGCAACTGAAGACATAGCAAGAACATAAATTGTTACCATGGTGCAAGACTGAGTTACACGGATATAGGAGGAAATACAAAGAAGCTTCTTTCCATACATACTGTCCTGGGACTCATGAATGATTAAAATCTTATGCTACAAAACTATCTCATAAGATCTACTTGTGATACAAGTAAGGAAATTAAACAATAGTCGATTAATTGACTCAGTTTCTTATAGGAAAGTCTTTGGCTACATAGATTAACACATTCATTCTTAAATTCTAAATATAATTTAGAAATGATGAATAAAAAAGTCAAATCAAAAGGAAAGGACAGATAGTAGTTGAAAGGAATGAGATGTTACTGCTCAATAGGTGCTGACAGCTAGTATTCCAGAAAAGGGAGGAGTTAGAGTCTGAAATATGAGAGATGTATGAAGAGTAAAACAAAGGAAAAAGGCCTTTCAGGTTGTAAAAAGAGGTATTAGTATAACCGCTAGGGTGTATGAATAAAAATATACATTTTTGAGAAAAAAAGACAGATATGGGCCAGAGGAAAAGGGTCACATTATGATAGCAATAGAATATGTCAGTATGAAAGTCTCAAATTGGGCCATTGAATAACTCAAGGTCTTTGGATTGTTTTGATTTGAATAGACAGGAGGGAGCTTTTGAAACTTTTTGACCAAAACTTTAATATAAAAACAGTATTTTCAGAGATAAAATAAACTACCAAATGAGTCAGAAACCAGTTAAGCTTATGTTACAGCTTGCGTCTAGATGTCCCCCCAAAGCCACACATATTCATAGGTGAGGCTTCTCAAAAGTCTCTGGTTCTACAGTGTGTGATGATGTGATTAAATTGTGCAATGCTGGGATTAAGATTGTGATTACTAAATTATTGCACTGAGTGGTTAAGGAGAGTTCTGGGTGTGGATGATGGGAAGACCCAATCTAGGTGAGGGCGGCAGTATCGAGGAGGCAGGTGGTCTGCAAGGGAAAAAAGGAAGAGGCTTCTGCTCATTGCTGCTGCTGCCTCTGCTGCTGCTTCGATGCTTTGCAGCCTTTTGTCTGCCCTTCTTTGCCATATGATATTTCTTCTCTGTGATGTTCCTTGGCCATGCCACCCTACCTGGGAGTCAGCTGACTATGAACTGAAACCTCTACAAACTGTGAACCAAATAAAACCTTTCCTACTTTAATTTTGGGTGTTGAGCATTTTGTCTCATCAAAGATAGAAGTAACTAAGACAACTTGGGGCCAAAAGATAGAAAAAAAAAACTTGTCTTAGCTCTTCTCACAGTTAATTTTTCCAGTGTTAGAGATATTGTGCTAATACACTTGCTGTTGCCAAGAACACAATACCACAGACTGGGTAAATTACATGGATAAGATTTTGGCAGGTCCAAAGACAAGGGGTTGCATCCGGCAATGATCTTCTTGCTGGTAGTATCCCAAGGCAGGGCAAGGCAGGGCATCATCACATGCAAAGCAAACAGAGCTATCTTGAACAGAGTTCTCTGCTGAGATGAAGAAGGCAATAAGGAAATGAACAGGATTATCCAGGACTACAAAAGTTTGGTATAATAATTACAAAGAAGAAAATCTATTAGGATTCTATGACATTTTAGGCTCTTTGCTAAAAAGAAAAACAAAAGTTTTCAGTAGTAGAATAACAAAAAATGAATTCGAACTCCTTTCTGGATTATGAAGTACCATCATTGTCTCTCATTTGTGCTATTTTGATGCCTTTCCAATGAGTTTGCCTTCCTCTAATCTATGCAATTTGTCAAAACAACCTCTACTGTCAAGCCTGATTTATACATTTGCAAATCTGATGTTGTCATCACTCTGTCCAAACTTGCTCAGTTGCCCCACATCCTCAAGCAGTCATTCCCAAATGAACTCAGAGAGAATCTGGAGTCTGAATCCTATAAATAGAGAGCTACGAAGTGAAAATATATTTTTTTAATCTACTGTTTCATAATACCAGATTTAACACCAAAATAACCTCCCACTCATAGTTGCAAAATGTACTAAATTGTTATAAAGCCCCTACATTTTCCAGAATAAGTCACCATTTTGTTTTTGTAGTCTTTAGTATCTAACCAAGCATATCTTTAGAACATTCATGCTCTACTTTGAGAAATACAAGCTTAGACAATGAAATATAAAGTTTTCTGCTTAGTGTATCAGGCCCTTCACCATCTTAACCCATGTTCATCTTGAGTTCCTGTCACCATGGCCCATCTCCAAACTATACAGCAAGTTACCCTTCTGTGAAACTATGATCTGCATGTTTCTCCCCCCTGCATTCATGGGGTTTGCTGTTTGCAGTCCCCTTTCTCATATCTTCATAGATAGAACTCTTCTTTATGAACTGAGATCATCATTCCTTCATATTAAAGATTTTTGTCACACTTTGAGAAGTTCTTCTACATTTCCTCTTAACATCATTCTTAACTATAGCAAGCTCTATTGTTTGAATATGGTTGTTCCTCAACTTAGCAATGGCCTGACTCATGAAATTTTCAACTTTACAAAAATGTGAAAGTTGTGGATATTCAGTAGGAGCTTAGATAAATTACTTCAAATTTTAAATTTTGATCTTATCCTGGTAGCGATGTGGCATAGGAGACTCTCGTGATGCTAGGCTGTGGTAGCCAGCAGCAGCTCACGGTTAGCCAAACTGCTCTTTTCTCTTTGGATCATTCTTATTACGCTCCTTGATCTATACCCCAAAATTTTAACTATTTCTAAAGGCATCTTTATATGAGGCAAAATTAAAAAGATTAATCAACTATTACTAGAGTATTACTGTTCTTTTCCAGCTTTCAAAGGAAGGAGCATTGATCATTGTCATAAATCTCACTTTGAAAATGATTTCTTGGTTTGCTCCACGTGTTACTGAGAAAGTACTGTGCAGCACTCTGCTGGCCCATGTGGTTGGAAAGAAGACTGTTATTATGAAGGTGAGCAACTGATATTCCACAGTATACTGTGCTGCTAAGCTATGATGCCTAGTAAGTTAAGTGTACTAAATGCATTTTTACTAAACATTTACAATTTTCTATGGTTTTATCTGTGGTTTTCATGTCATTAAAACCTTTGAACACCTCCAAAATTCACATGTTAAAATCCTAAATCCCAAAGTGGTAACATTTATGAGACAGACCTTTCACTGGTGATCAGATGCCCTTATGAAAAAAACCCAGGAGTAACCCCTTCTCCTTCCATCATATGCAGGTAGTGTGGGAAGTTAGCTGTCTCTGAGGAGGGAGCCCTTACCAGTTACTGGATGAGCTGGCACCTTGACCTTGGACTTTCTTGCTATAAAAGCTGTTTATAAAAACCACCAGTTTGGGATATTTTGTTACAGCATCTCAAAAGGAATGACAATAGGGGTCACTTTGCTTCCTGACTTTTGTCAATGCACCTCTCTAAAAGATTTGCAGAGGACAGTCTTCTTTCCACCCACATGGGCCAGCAGAGTCTGCTGCACAATAGGTTCTCAGTACACACATAGAGCAAATCAAGAAATAGTTTTTGAAATGACACTTATGACAATGATCAATGCTCCTTCCTTTGAATGCTGGAAAAGAACAGTAATACTCTAGTAATACTTGGTTAATTTTTTAAAATTTTGCCTTATATAAAAGTGCCTTAGAAATAGTTAAAATTTTTGGGTATAGTTCAAGGACTATAAAACAATGATCCAAAGAAAAAAGAGAAAGAAAAAGCACCAACATTTGAAAAGCAAAAAAGAAACAAAGAAGAAACCAGAAATAAAAGAAAAATGTGAGCCCAACACACACCTTGCTGTAAAAGCTCCTGAGAATGAAATACAGAGGGGAAGAAATCCACAGTTTCTCAATGCTGAGTGTTAATGATATAGGGAAAAGAGTTTACAAATGGAGGCAAGAGAGAGGCAAAAAAATTACTTACATGTAAAGCAAGTTCACAAAAATATAATTATATTTACTGACGAGGGGACACTGGGCTTCTGGTAGTCAGTGAGATAAGTTGAATGTGTGTGTGTGTGTGTGTGTGTGTGTGTGTGTGTGTGTGTTGAGAATAGGTAAGATGAGCTTCTTTACTGTTGGTTATACATTACTAAACTTTTGTCCAAGTTGATTTATGTAGTATATTTCCATCCCTCAATCCAAGAGGATTTATCTCCTAAAAGCCCCTTCATTCTCAGAGTTATGATAAAAGGGACAAAAGTTACACAAATAGAATAGTAATCAAAATAATATAACACATATATAAGTCATAAACCTCAAACTCAATTATGTTAGAAGTATATATTTTCCTGGCATATAATGTGTCCTATTTTTAAACCCATAACATTCACTATTTGTTTTCCTTTCTTCATCCAATACAATTGCCCAGGATCAACAATCAAGCTAATTATCAAGGAAGAAAGGGACAGATACAGATTTCAGCAATTAATTCACACAGTTTGTGTCTAAAATCTCCACCATTCTGCACACAAGCTAGGAATGCCTAGTCTGACAGCAGAGGGAAACCCTCTGCTCTTAGATGTATAGCTCATAAAAACGTCTTTCTAAACTCTAGAAGAATTCTTCTACCTTTAAATTTTGGTTGCAAATGTGTTGCTTCTACCAGAATTCTTTCTTCCCTAAGAATGTCACAACATGCTACCAGTGCCAAGTGGTATCTATCATAAAGAGATTCTTTTATACTGAGAAAAGAAAAATTCATTAGTGATTAGAGAAAATATAAATTAAATTCATTGAATTCAAAAACACCTGCACAAAGGTCAGCGACAAGGTGAAGAAAGACAGAAAGAGCAAAGAAGAGCAGCAAAATGTTCCTGGGAGCATAGTAAAGTAAAGCATAATGGTCATCTAAGGGGAGTAGAAGTCTCACTAAAGCTTAAAGTAAGGATGGATCACACTTAGGAGTCATGAAAATGGAGATGGTCATATCATGCCACTCCCAAAGTTGTCATGACCGTTTACTGATTATTTGAGCTGAAGGCGACTGAGAAGTAGCAGATGTGGCAAGGGTTGTCTGACATCTCCTTTTCTCCCTGAAGACAAGTCATAAAACTTCCCTTGAGAAAGATGTCTGTTGTATGAGGAAGAGAACATTCTTATTGCCAGAGTCTGGAGTCAATGCTGAGATGGTCTGTGCAAGAAAACTTCCTGAAAAATAGCCTTTCTCTGTCAGTCCTATCCCCATATATTTCTTGTCACTGTCAAACAATTTATTGCCCATAGCCCAAAGTCCTTTGTCTTGTCACATCCCCACAATTCATCATTTTGTGTGTAAAAACGTTTATAAACTTTGAAGCATAATGGCTTCTTCTAGTGTTCATTTTCCTTTTTAAAAACTCCTGTGGAATATGAAAGCATTAAATAAAATTGTAGGTTTTTCTTCTGCCACCTGTATTATATGAGTTTAAATCTTAAACCAGGCACAGAGAGTAAAGGAAGTTCCTTCTGTATTAACAGGGTTCTCTCCTTACACAGATGAGGTTCCAGCAGGAAACATCATACATTCATTTCGCATAGAAACCAGTAAAAAAGTATTTGCAAAATTTTGTGGCAATAGACAGTTATAACTTAGGAGAGAACCTGTGAAGACCTTTTAGAGAATTTTATCCTTGCAATGAAGAAAAATATCAACAAGGAAGAATTTGAGGTTATCTACAAAGAAGTTAAATTGGGTCTGTGAACTAGGGAATTTCTTCCATTCCAGTGATCTATTTTATCTACTCTTAGCTACTTTTGCAAGTCATGTAAAACAAACTAAACATTTTCTATGTCCACACTGCTTCCACAGTCCTTTTTGATCTTCATGTTGCATGGAAGACATGAAAGGAATGGACAGGGGTCAACATGTTATGTAAGATAAGATCGCTGGAATGTCACAATGGACCTAACAGTAAACTTTTTCATTTCTTAGAAAATTAAACTTACTGCTTTCAGTATAATCCTAAATGAGTACACTAACCTCAGGCTCAAGCTACCCAGCCTCCAAACAGCATTGAAGAAATTGCTTTGCAAGGAAAAATGAGAGCTTATGAAACTTGTTGATTGAAAGCCTTTTAAGCAGAAACATTAAGAAGAGCAAAGAGGCAGTACCTCACACTGAAGTACTTATAAGAGGTGTCTGCAGAGAAATAGACTTGGCAACTAAAAAATAAAAATAATTCAAGGGTTTCTGGCCTTCTGCAAAAGCATCCCTGAAGAGTTCTCTGTCTCTGAGGTGACTCTTGTTTTTACTGACCTTGACGTGAGCATTCTTAATCTCAAGATCAGGGGTTTGTTCCCAGCCCAAAAGCCCATGAATGGCAGAATTTTGTACTTAAAAAACTATATCACGATAAAATTATTAGCAGTGTTATTGAGGTTTGGAGGGTTGTTTTGTTTTCCACAAATTGTTGATCACAATCAAATGAGCAAACAACTTGAAATGAAATTACACTGTGATAGAAACACCAAATCTTAGTGACCATGACCGGGAATTGCTCAAATTCTTATACTATACCTTGTCACTTAGAGTTGATTTGGACAGCAGCATTTCTAGAGGCATTTCACTGTTCAATATGCTCCCATCTCTTGACCTATCAGACAGTGACCAAGAAGATTCCCTTAAAATGACAAAACCAGGGCTGCCAAATGGAAATGTTCCAACACCAGAACAAGATGCTTTTCCTATTTCTTTTCAGAAAGATTTGATATTTTCTATTCATTAGTGTTTACTATATTTATTCTTCTCCAGTTTTTTGAGTGAGAATTTACATTTTTATTAACCTATTCATTTTTCAATATTCCCTACTGAATTTTTCTTTGTCTTTTTGAGGTAGGGTCTTACCATGCAGTTCAGGGTGGCCTTGAGCTCACTTTTTAGTTCAGGCTGACCTCGATCTCATAAGAATCCTCCTACCTCAGCCCCTGGAGTGCTGGAATTCTGGCTGACTCCTTACTTAATTTTTGAGGAAAGGTACCTAAGTCTGTTCAGGCTGCTCTAAAAAAGTATTTAAGACTTTAATAGTTTACAAATAACAGAAAATCATTGCTCATATTTCTGGAAATTGAGAAGTCCTGGAACAAGAAACTGACTGATTTGGTGCCTGATGAGGTCCCATCACTCATTTATAGTGACTTCAATGTACCTTTACATGGAAGAAGAGAAAACAGGTTCACATAACACTGCCATGCTGCATATTAGGTATCAACTTGCAAATGTCAAGGAGACACCAACATTATTTCATGGAACATAATACCTAGTCTTTTAATGCCCAAGTTGTTGGACCTGAGAAACCAGACTAGAACTGATGAGAAAGAACACAAATCATCTTGGATTTCGATCAGTGTTCCTACACTTTGAAGCACATAAAAAAGCTGGAAGAAACTTAAACTTAAGTAGGTAAGTGTGTTTGATATACAAAATGGTAGATGTATTAGTCAGATTTCTCATTGCTGGAACACAAAATGTGGCCCTGATAACTTAAAGGAGAAGAAATTTAATTTGACTCATGGCTTCAGTGATTCAGTCCATGGTCAGAAGTGCCACCCTCCCTGGCAGAAACATTACAGTGGAAGGATGCGGCTGAGCAAAGATTCTTAGTTTGTGATGGCTGGAAGCAGAGCAGGTGAAATGCCAGAGAGGAATGCACCAGGGACCATGTATAGTACCAGATGTGTCCATGATCCAGAAAGTGTATTTTACTAATCCCCTGAGCATTTCTTAAACCCATAGATTTGAGATAATTAAGGTTAATCCTCAGTCATAGCTGATGTATGTGGACACTGGTCAATCAAGATGCACTGAGGAAGACATGGACAGGAACTTATTGAATATCAATTCTCTATTTATTCCTTCTCATAGTCCAATTTTTCTCAGGCAATCATCTGTTCACCTAAAATACATATTACAATCTACTTTTTCTTATAGCCATCACATACAATGTGATGAAAATTTGAGTCAGTGAGGGCTAAGTATGAAAAGGTGCACTAAAGCTTTATAAAAGTTCTTATTTTCTACTATTGATTTTATCCCTTTTTTCTTGGCTGCTTTCTTCTATTTCTTCCTGTCTCAATTGTTGACTTAAAAGCTGCAATGAGCAGCAATCATTCAACTGGAGAATCAAATCAGAAAAAATAGAATGACCTTAGACATTGACAGTGATGACCTAGTATATTTGCCGTGCCTGCTCTAATCTGCCTACCTCTGCACGTCTTATGTGGGAAAAATAAAGTATTATTTTGTTAGGACATGGGAACCATGTTTCTATTGCATGTAGCCGAATGCAATCCTTACTGGTTCACCTGCGGGTGATAGAAGTTACAGAAGCCAATGGTAAATTTGCCTCTGTAGAAGGAAAATACTGCTCATTCTAGAATAGAACAAATACCCTTAAAAGATATGAGAGTGGTAAGATTGATTGAATAAGGGACTGGCTGGAGCTGATTATGTGTTTGGAAAAAATTTAAAAAATGGAAAAATATAGAAAAATAAAACAAGGAAATTCAGTAGAAAAGTTAAAGTTCTTCAAAGTAGGAGAAATGAAGGCAGGGACAAAGAAATGGTTTTCTAAATTGTATGGAGAAAAACTTTAGGAGATTAAAAATGAGTTGTTTAGGTCAAGTGGACTTAGTTACCTTGCTCTAATTAGCTGATATTTTGATATTGGAAAATGCAATACAATACAGTACAATACAATACAATAATAAAATTTACCATTCCTGAATCCAAATATATAGGGAATGAGATATCTCTGGTACCTCAAGGTAACTAATCACTGACTAATAGCGGTTACATTCTCAGCTTTTTCCTGTTCTTGACTTAGTGACCACTGAAAATCTCTTTAATTGCTCTTAGGACAGTCAGGGAGAAAGAGGGAAAAAGAGAGAGAGGGAGAGAGAAAGACAGAGAGACAGAGACTAAAAACAAAAATGAAAAATGGCAGTCAATATTTAGAGGATATATTAGAAAAAGCTAACAAGTATATCTTTTTAGAAGAGGACCATCTACTTAAAAGGCATTTTAGAAGTAAGTGAAATATTAAGAATAATACAAGCACCAGTGTTATTCCATTTGAGCAATGGTTATTTTAGAGATGATTTCCAAGAAAGTTCAAGAATTTCAGAAAATCATGGAATGATGTCAAAAAAATTTTTTAATCTACACATGAAATAATAGTTTTTAGAGTACACAATGTAGATGTCAATTCTAAATAATAGCTTCTATACAGTTTTCTGTACAACTTCTGCCCTTAAATTTTTAAGATCAAATGTTTATCATATGTGTATGTATGTGGTATAGTATCTGTGTTTTAGTTTATAATTTTTTAGCAAAAATATATTTATGGTGTGGATATAACTCAGCTGCACAAGTGCCTGCCTGGCAAGTGCAAGGTCCTGAGTTTGAATCCCAGTACAAAATGTATGTTATTAAAATGGTAGCTTGTTATAGACAAAATAGTTATAATTAAAATTTTTTTCATAAAGACTAAGATTAAACACAAGACCCAACAATTCAGAACGTTTTTCTTTATTCAAGTTTGCTGAGTTTCCTAAATGGGCAGTGATGAGCAGAGGGTGTGAACTGTGTGTGGAGGTGAGGGAAGGTACCATTTTACGATACCAGAAAAAGAATGAGCTGCATAATAAAAACTGAAAATACAGCTGAAAACTATCAAAAAGATAAAGATACTGTATCTTGTTTTTTTGGCCCTGGGGATTGAACTCATGACCTTGCACTTGCCCAGGAGCACCTACGCCACTGAGCTAGATCCCCAGCCCTTAAGATACTATATCTTGTTCGCTTCAACTTGTCCTACTCAATTTCTTCTACTACATGTAAAAAATATTTTGGAAAATAATTAAGTTCAAGAGG
Organism: Cuniculus paca; assembly: GCA_004365215.1. Taxonomy (NCBI): domain Eukaryota; kingdom Metazoa; phylum Chordata; class Mammalia; order Rodentia; family Cuniculidae; genus Cuniculus; species Cuniculus paca. The sequence goes on along the minus strand of RJWT010029374.1, from coordinate 1,396 downwards.
CTGTGATATTTAAAATTATTTCTGAGGTTACCAGAATTCTTAATAAAAACTTCTGAGTGTATGAGTGTTTCTGGGTAGTATTTCAAACTCAAGCTTTTTACCCAAATTAACAAGGAATTCCAAAGCAGACAAGAAAGGTCCTCCACCGATATAGTCAGTATTCTTGCCAAACAAAAAATGCAACTATTAATGTTTTGAGGAGTAAGTTCAGGGGCAAAGATTGATTGGCATAAGGTTTAAAGCCAATACACGTCTTAGTTTAATTATTAAGAGATCAATTCTAGGAAACATGGTTTTCAAGAAAGTAGACTAATTTGTTAGTTTATAATATTTAAGACATCCCAAATTAACAATGATTCTAGTAGAGATTATAAGAATCAGTTTTAGAAAACAAAATTTCTGTTTCAATAAATGAAATTTCTGTTCAATAAAGGAACAGTTCACAGAAATAAAAAGCTGGTCATTTTAGACACAATGTTTCATTCCCTTGGAGGTTTGCTCACAGAAAGCCCTGCTTATAAAGCAACACAAAAAAAGAGTACATTTTAATCATACTCACAAAAAGCAGTATTTCTCAAATTGGTATCTTTGGACAAATGGTCATATTGATTATTAAAATATTGAAACAATTCTGATTTACATACTGCTCTGTCCTCTGAGTACTCTCTTGCTAATTTAGTTTGAACGTTCTAGAATCACCATTGGGTGAGGTTGACCCAATCTAAAGGACATTACCTTTTATTTTTTTTCCCTTACATAATTGCATTTGCTGATTCCTGTATTGATTTAACTATTGAGAAAAGTTTCATTCTTTTACAAAACTTGACATAGAAAATACCATCTGGAGTAGCAGTATCACCAAGCTGTTCTGGAAATTTTCAATGTACCTGCTTGATAGCTAATTATATATAACTTGCATGAAATAAAAAAACAGTTCTAACGGTTTTCTACAAGATTGAATGACACAGTTTTATTTTTTTTCTGGACACAATTTTTTCTTTTGGCAACCTTAGCTTCAGGCTTCTTAAAGTCCATCCTTGCACTGTTCTATAACTGAGCAATGCCATTTAATTTCAGTGTTCACATTTGCATGTGAATGTAAGATTAAGTTGCACCACATAATTACTTAAAATGAGGAATTTATTTCCAATGCATTTATGAATAAGTCTAGTTGCCAATAGATAGATAAGTCCACATGCTGAAATGAAAATTGTCCTGCTGTCCTGTTGAGTGAATGTAGTGGTGATAAAAACACAATTCCTTCTCTCAGTTTAGTAAGCATTGATTAGGCAGAAAACATATTGTAGATTCAAAGGTTTACAAGAAAATGACTTAATGAATAAGGTATATTTACCCCAAAGTAAGGGAAATAAAAAGAGCTGATGAAAAATACTAA
>RJWT010029373.1:0-14908 GCA_004365215.1 Cuniculus paca | reverse complement strand
AGTAAATGCTAAGGTAGCGTTATTGCAGCTAAGGGACCCCGAGGTGAGAATACACACTCATCTTTTCTCTCAGGACTTTATTTAAAACCGTTTTTGTTACATGATTCGGTGTAGCATTTTTTCTCCAAGAGAAAAAATACACCAAGTATTTCAGGTGATAGTGCTCAGTGCTTGCTTTGGCGCTCTAGACGTGTCTGTAGGAGTGAGTTGAAGGCTTGTGCATTCTTTCTTGCTATGAGAGACCAGAGGCAAAAAGCAATATAGGTAAGTTTAGATGTTCAATACAACTTGCAAATGTATGTATTTTTAGGCGTAATTTCTTATTGCTGCTCCACAGTGAAATTAAGATACAGTATTAAAGTTTACAGATAACACATTTAAAAATTCTTATTAATATGAAGAGATTAAATTGACTCATGGTGAGTACTTATGCCAACTGCACATATTGTATCTTGCTCTTTACCTTATTGCCCTGTTTGGGGATGTATGATACATACTAAAGTGCTGGAAACCAGAGTCATCTGGTTTCTTTGTACAGTGGGATGGGCTGGGAAGATGATTCATTCATAAGCACATGATGTGGAGCTATTACTGGCTCAGTGTGAGACTTTGAAGGTGGAGAGATGAGTGAGATGGGAATCTTTGCTTAGTCTGGAAGAGGGAGTTGATGTGTAAACCATTAAATTAAAGCACAGTTATGAAAAGGGTGCAAGAGGGAAATAACGAACTGCATCTGGGAATGAGGGTTGGGAGGAGTTTGCTGAGAGGATGTGACACCTCAGCTATATTCTGAAATATAGGGGCAGTTTGCTGGCTGATGTGAATGAAGGGAGAGAAAAGCAGCAATCCCTTGTCAGTATGGCGTCCCAAAATACGCCATGCTTAAGAACTGCAAGCAACTTGCTTTTCCCGGCATTTTCCATACATGTGCTTCTGCTGCCAGGACTCATCTAGTAGCTGTGGTTTTTGGTGTAGTTTATGAAAATTTAGCAGATTTTACTATTTTCATGGTAACTTGCAAATCACTAGAAGAGAATATAATGTCAAATTGATAAAAACTTGCAGAAGTGACTGATATATCAAAATTAGAGCTTTGAAAAGTACTGCATACCATTACAGTCATGACCTTTACAGCCTTCCTTCTGTTCCAGAAAGTCTCAAGGGTATCCTGTATCAAACCCCCCCCCCCCGCTGTGCGCCGAGTAGTGGTGGCCCCAAGACAGTACCTCTTGCTCTTGGCAGTGGAATGGGTTACAGCCCATAGCTAAGGTCAGTCTTGATCCTATAACAGATAGCTCTTCGGTTAACATGTTACATCTTTCTCATCGGTGAAAGGTGTTGATTGGTAATAAGATGTGAGGTGGGGAAGGGAGAGATCCTGGTCTCTGCAGGTGCTCAGGGCCCAGGCAGAGAGGCTGCTCTTTATCCCAGGTATAACTTACAAATTGCCTTAGGTACCCTCAGTTCAAGCAGACAAAGGCCCATGGACTTTTTATTTGTCTAAGCACTGAAGTGACATACATGCCTTCTGCTCCCATTCCCTTGAATGAGCCACAGGCCCCACTGGGTGCACAGGAGATGGCAGTGTGGCTGCTTCCCCACACCTCAGTTCCAGCGACACTGGCTGAGCTCTCTGGTGGACACTGGCGGGCACTGTAGCCAGGGGGCTTCCGAATCTGCAGGAGTGAGGAAGTGTGGAGGAATGTGTCATTTAAACTTCATGGTGGAAATGTGCTGTGTCCTCTTAGGCCATTTCTCTTTCCTCATTGAAGCATTTTCAAGACTAGCTAAATCTCCTCATAGACAGATGGGGTTTAAGATTTTGGATAGAGTTAAATGTTAAATTTTGGTTTGCTATTTCATGAGATCTGTTATAACTTTCCTTGTTGCTGGGACAAAATATCTGACACCCCCAGTTTAAAAGAGGAGAGGTTTATTTTGGCTCACATTTTCAGTGCAAAGTCCAACACAGGCTCCAACACAGGACTAGCATGGCAGCCAGGAACCAGGGAAAGAGGAGAGGAACTGGGGAGGGGTGCACCCTTCCCCTAATAGTGAGTCAGCTGAGCACCCCAGGATTCAGTTCCTTTCCAGAAGCCCTGCCTGTGAGCCCATGGGAACTTCAGGGGACCTTCTTCTTTTTTTTTTCTGATTAAAATGTTAAAATTTTTTATTATTACATGTTTGCAGTACATAATGGTTACATTGATATGGGGAGTTGGTACATGTATGCCATACATCTTAATTCTTTTTACTTTGGGGAACATTTTTAATCAAAACTGTAAGAGGACTCTGATTTTTTTCTGTTTCTTTTTAAATCTAGTCATGGTGAACCTTTTTTGTTTTCCAGAACAGTTTTCAAAGTTCATTTTCCTTAAAATTGTTTAGGGTTCTCAAAACTCTTAAGCAATCTTTTAGAGACCGAGTGTCCAAGCTTCAACCCCAAACCTACTTACTTATCATGAAGTGCCAGCAGTGCAATTAAACCTGAAGAGTGAGATTTTAGTTTAGAAAAAAACAACTCATATACTTGGCTCAGGTACCCACAGAGAGGACTGAGGCAGAAGAGCCACAAGTGTGAGCCCATTGGGCACCTTACCAGGACTCTAAAAGTAAAAGTGCTGGGGATACAGCTTAGCCCTCGGATTGATGAAGAGTTGATAGAATATTTTTGTCTTAATATAATTTTAGTTATAATTAGTTGAATATAATTTCAATTTGTGAAGAGTCCATTAGGAAATAATTTTTAATCTGACAACATAAAATAATTTTTAATTAGCTATATATTACGTAGCTCATATGTAGAGATAGGGTATACTTTCTGCTTTCCGTCTCCATTTCAACAAGAAATGCTTGGAGGTTTACACTGTTAACTTATAAACTCAGTTATCTAAGTGGTGGTAATGAATCTTAAGCTCGTAACAACAATGATAACAAAAACTCTTGGAGTCAGACTCAGAATATCTACTACTGTTAATTTTTTGTAAAAGAAGTCACACCCTTTTGCTAACCTTGACAAGGATCTGAAGTACTGAAGTAAATGAGTTGCTTAGCACAACTTGACCTGCAAACTTTGTCTTTGTAGGATCATTTGATTGGAACGTGCAAACTTTGAAACATAATTTTTTTTTTTTGGTACTGGGGCTCGAACTCATGACCTCACACTTGCCAGGCAGGCGCTTATGCCACTGAGTCTTTGTTAAAGAATAACAAAGAGAGGAGTTTTATAGATGCAGTTTTATGAGATGATGTTTGGCCATTATTTCATTGCCTTTTTATTTTTTCACTGATGGGCGTGTGTGTATGTGTGTAGCCTCCTATGTTTCAAAGTTGTACTAAGTGCAAGGTAGTGGATGAGGGGTACAAAATGACAGAATCCTTCTTCTCACAGAGTCTATGTTTTAATGCAGCATTGTTTAATAGAATTTTCAGCAATGACGGACGTGTTGCATATTGTGTTACTCAGTATGGTAGCCATGATCCACATGTAGCTGTTCATCTCTGGAATGGGGCTTGTGCAGCTCAGGATCCGAATTCTTTATTCAATTTTAATTAATTTAAATTAGAACAGTTACATGTGGCTGATGGAAGTCTTATTAGATAGTATAGGTCTAGTGGAATAATCATGTTTCAATAAGTCTGACTCTGTAAATTTCATACATGAAATTTACATGTACATGACAGGTTTGATTTATGCAGTCAGGTCATTAAAAGCTTACATTTAGTTGATATAAATCATGAGGACAAATTTGAAGGATAGCGTATAAAATAGGATACAGCCATAATTTGACAAACGAAGTGGATATAGTGATCCCCAAGTTGACTTCTAGATTTCTTTCTTGTAAAACTGAAGAGATGAGACCATTAAGAGAGAAAATACAGAAACAGGACTGGATTTGCAGGTACATTGAATGACTTCTTGGTGTGTACAGATATATACTCAGAAGAGAGGTTTGGACCAGGCATGGACTCTTGGTGACTGGAGCTGTGAGTGAGAACATGCCCACTCTGAGAGCATTGCGTTGGCCAGAGGGCCCAGGAATGAGCTGAGGAGTACTGCAGTTTACTGGTGGGTGAGTCTGCGCAGAATGGGTGAAACTGTGGATTCTGGAAAGTTGAGGGGTCTATCGCTTTGAGGCACCAGTGAGGTCAAAGAATGGGCTTAGTGGACACAGTTCAATGCTTAGCCTGGGAGGAAGGAAAGTTTCAGTTCCTTTAAGACATGTGAATAAGTGAAAATTGTTTTATCTAAAAGATGGAACATTTTAGGGTCATGATAATAGTCAAGATGTGATTATGGAAATGGTGACTAAAATAGTATATCATGCGGATTAAGGGAGCATGAGGCCATACATAGTAAAGTGAAAACATATTTAATCCGATTTTGACTAAAAGGGCTATCAAAAACTCTACTCCTGTTACAATTGGAAGGTGATAAAATGCATTTTATAATGTACACGTAGTTCAGTAGTAGTACATCATATGAAATTCATGTGTTATATGCTGTATAATAAAGCTAATGATCATATAGTATCTCTTAGGCTTTGATCGTTCAAAATTTGAAAGCTTGGTATAGAAGGTCATAATCGATTATTGAAAACATGTATATGATTTTAACAGGTATCAGTATTAAAAAACCTTGAATTTTACATTTGTAGCTTTGAAGGCATTATTGTAAATTAAAGCACCTGTCTTTTGAAATCTTTCAATGCTGAGTACTTGATTATCTGTCTTTCACTACCATTGATTATTTCTAACTGCGTTTGTTTTTTCTTTCTTCCTTACTAAACCATAACTTGAAAGGAACATGAATTACATGAATTTTGTTCAGAAAAAGCCATTGAGGTTTTAATATCTGCAGGAAAACATAGTTATCAAAACCATTTTCTCTCTCAATTAAATCTAACCCCTCATCCCATGAATACATAAAAATACTCATAAATTAACCTATCAGTTCGTGCCTCATTGGGAAATAACAATTCTAAAATTATTTTTAAAATAATTTGAATATAATTGTTCAACTTGACAAATGTTACATTTTATCTCTCATCTCTTTAAAAACTTTCTGAAATCAAAGCATTTAACTAACATAAGGAAGATAGTATTAGTTTTAAAGCATCACATAAGGATTCCTGTTTTCAGGTGTGATCTGTTTATTTCTAGTACTACATGCTTACCACTTAACTTGTTTCTATGCAGTCACATTTGATAATTTTACCCATAACTCCTCAACTTGCAATAGTAAAAGGAATTTTTTTTTCAGTTAAATTATTCTGGAAAGAAAATTCTTATTCTCTACTTTTGCTCACACTTAAATCTTGAAGCTTTTCTATTAAAACTGCACAAGTATGTGCATATCATCATGCAGCAATAGGAAATAAACTTTATTATTCTCACGTGTGGCCTCATTTTAAATGGGAAATGTCACAGGAATAGTTTTATCTAGTGCTTCTTGAAATACAACTTTTCTCTTTAATGGATTTAAACTTCATCCTAAATTCATTGTGGAAATCCCAATTTTTAAGAATATGTTACTGGTTAAATATTTTCACCAAAGTGAGTTAGCTGAAATAAAGCAGCCAAACCACTATTAATACTTAACCTTGTCTTTTCTTTTGCTCTTCCCTGTATTACTGTATCATAGGGAACTTCTTCATAGGCAGCGGGTCCCTTTAGGGTCCTCTTTGTCATTGCAGGTTCCTTGCTGTTTTAGCCTGGTTTGATACGAGCCTGTTCATGTCAGCTGGTGACTGACTAATTCTTTCTGATCTTTTAGGATCATCATGAAGCTATTTATTACTGAAGCCCCCAACATCAACTGTTTACCTCTAGTTCTGAAGACCTCAAATAATGCAACCCTTCTTCCTGCTCCTATGCTGTGGCCTGCTGCCAGACTTTTACCACGGTTATAGGTTTTGGGAGGCCCCAGGGGACGTTCTGAGCCCCTCGAAGCCATGCTCACATCTGGGATACCCAGCAGCATACCATGTTAGGTGTTTCAATTGTCACTACCTTCTTCCAAGCCCCTTAATATTCCCTTGTCATGTAGGGTATGGAGTTGTACTGATAATTGACCTCCTAGGGCTGTGGTGGTGAACCTGTGGTGTGTGTGCTGCAGTGGACACACAGAACCCTCTATGTGGGCACGCGAGCTAAGTGCATGAGTTGTTTTTTCTAAACTAATACCTCAGTATTCGGGTTTAATTGCAGTGTTGGAACTTTGCAAAATGTAAGTGGGTTATGGGTTGCATTTTGGGCATTCTCTAAAAGGTTCCCCGTCACTGTCCTAGGGAATTTGTTTTAAACCATGACTATGAACTTGCATAAGAAACACAAGTTAAATTATAATCCAGTATGGACGTTCCTGTAGATGGACTTAACAGAAAATGTTTCTGAAACCAGTGGTAATCCTTGCTACTTGAGAGACAGCTTGATATTTTCTATATTCTAATTAACAGAAAAACCTGCATGTTTTGACAAAGATGCCTTTTACTGGGTCGAAAAGGGGCAAGGTCAGAGAATGGGGTTTTTTGAGGTCACTTAAATTTGATCTCCTTGCTCTCCATCTATCTTTCCTTTTTCTGTTATGGAACCAAAAGGATCAGATCATCTTCCTTCCTGCAGGCCAGTGCTTCTCTTTGTTTTTTTTTTTGATTGCACCCAGCACCTTTGCACTGAGCTACATCCCCAGGCCTTTTTAAACAGGGTCTGGCTAATTTGCTAAATTGGGCTTAAATTTGTGATTGTCCTCCCTCAGTCTCCTAGAGTGCTGGGATGATAGGTACTGGGCTGCATCCCCAGCCTGTTAAAAAAATTCTATCTTGAGGTAGGGTCTCATTCAATTTGGTCTCAAATTTGTGAACTTTCTGCCTCGTGAGTAGGTGGCTTGCTCCATTATGCTGGGTTAAGACCTTCCTTTTATGATAGGCCAAATGCTTTCTGTATTACAGGTAAAATCCATGGTGCAAGCATTCAGCCCTTGATGTGGCAATGGAACGCGACCCCAAAACATAAGTTACTTTACTCTTCTGAAAACATCATCCCCAAACAATGATTAGGATAAAGTTATATGAGAGTTTTAGTCATTCGTTTCTACTTTGGAAAAGTAATGGATGAATAAAAGTGGAGATAGTGCTATCATTTTTTGTTTATCCACAGTAACAGTGTTTGGATTATGGTATTAATAATTTTCCCTTTTTAACTGTGTTCTCTTGTGTTGGATTATGGTACCCCTAGTGGACAAAGGTATGTTCTTGCACATTTTTTCTGTCTAGGTTGATCATTTCCAGGAGATTCTTCAAATTACTATTTTACATGAGGTTTTAAAAAGATATGGATATTGGAAAAAGAGAAAAGAGATATGATTGTTTACATTGCTTATGCAATATTCTGATAAGTGCTTCTAAAAGTAAGCAACAAACAAAGCTACTTTTGCCCAGTACACAGGAAACGTTTATACAGAATAGTTACTTCAACTTCTTTTAAGAATATGAAATATTGCCCTGAGAGTTTAAAGTTTTGTTCCTTTCTGATTATGTTTATTGAAGTGCTCATTATTTCTTGTTGACTGTGTTCATTATACAACTAGTGTGCACTTTCTCAACCTTTTCCAGGCGAACCCCCCAGTTTCCATTAAAGAGTTTTATGGGGGCTCCCCACATGTCAGATTTCACACAGCCGATAAGCCTGCTTTTGATAAAGGTCTTTGAATACAGTGCCAAGGCCTCCCACTAATGGTTTTATGGGCTCCGAGTCCCTGTCTGGGGAAGCCCTGTGGTGGAGGACTGTGGGTGAGGCACTGTCACTCGCACCAGGAGTGAGCACTGAAGCTGTCCTGCTTAGCTGTAATGTTGCCAAGGAGCATACGCAGAGCCCCAAAACATGCCAGATGCTGACAGCCTTTAAACAGTGACCCCCGTTTCGAGAAAACTCACTTCATTACGTTTTTGGGAGAAATTCAAATCACAAATAGCTCTATAATGAATTTGAATGCTCGCTTCAAGATTTGGCACTAGTAAGTTATTGTTTTCCAAGTCCTACAAAACGGAAAGCCACAACTAAATGTTTTTATGTGTTCTTTCAAGGAGAGAGAACTCATAGTTATCTCTGAACATTTAGTCCTGGAATAATGCCCACGATGTTATGTGATTTGTTATCTTTTTTCCTCCAAAAAGGTTACGCACCTATGTTTTTACTTGTGTTAAACATCAGATTTCATATATTTACACTGAAGAAAAGTAACATTTTTGAACTTTAAGAGAAGGTTTTGATGGAAGAATTGAAATTCCCCTTCTTTCGCCAGGCTTGATAACTGCTTTCCTCAGCTCCAAGGAATCTGCTCAGTATTTGGAACTTGTCTTTTCTTTAGAGGCTGAAACAGGCTATTTTTGAGGTACGATTATGATCTCAGAGAGTGCTGTTGGCTTAGTGAATGCTGAACTACGTAGAGAAGTGTCAGAGCTACATTCTTAGTAGAACCATTTCCTATAGGACACAGCCTGCCTCCTTGTAGGAAAATGGTATTAAAGGACATGTTGATATTTTTGAGAATTTTGATAATTGTCTTTTATGAAGTTGATGAAGGAAAACAGTAAGAGTTTTATTTTGGGAACTTAAACATTCTAATCTCAAAAATGATCATAATATTTCAAATAAATCTTGGATTGGCAATTCTTTATGAAAATATAGCATGTATTTTGTACGTGTGTAGCATGTGGTTATTTTGAGATGGGAACATGTGGGTGTGATGCTATTCTGTTGTATAGCTGAGATGCTATTCTGTTGTATTACTAATACAATAGCAATGTGTAACATATAAAGTGAACCACAAATAAAATACGATGTGCATTAAGTGTAAAGTTAGTTTGAGTTGCAGACTGCAGAAGTAATATTTCAATAGTCTAGTAATGTTTTAACACAAGTATTTTTTTTGGTTCTTTCAGAGTTGATTATAAGATTGTAAAAGCTTAGGCAGAGAGGAAATCTGAATGTTAATTTCTTCAGCATTGTGATATCAAATCTTCATTTAAATAATATAATTATTTATCTTGTACAAAATAATTTTAGATAGCATGCTATTCCTTGCTGTATGGAAAATTAGACCTGAAAGCCAGATTGGTCTCTGGGACTCTTTGATATGTGTTCATTTTGAATTAGAATGAATTTAACACTTACTATTAAGGGTAAGTGTTGAGCTACCTCTAAAACATCTATGGCTTTAAATTGATCTTTTCTGAACGAAACCTCAAGTCATGCAGTCTTTTATCCTCTGTCTGCGTTTCTTCCTGGGATGCACTAAATGCTGTCCTCTTCTTGGGGTCTGAAGGCCAAACTCAGCAAAGGGCTTGCCTCACCTCTGGGCTGCCCGGAGTCCTGCACCCCAGTGGACCGCACGCACTGTGCTCTCTCCTTTGTGCACTTTTTGCTGTGGGGCTCTGAAACGCTGCACCTTGTCCTGTGTGTAGTTAATCTTTGTACAGTGTTTTCGTCATCACACATTTTTCTTTACAATTGTTCTGTTGAGTGTCTTCCTGTGCCTTTTTACCATATGTGATAGTGAAGTTTTAAAATGAAGACAAAACTGTTGCTTCAGTAATAGAATACATAATGGTGCTTGAGTTATTTTCAAGGAATGTTACCAATCGGCATTATTTCTAACACATACACGTGAATACAGTATATATATACTGTAACCATACGTTTGCTCAGTAGTATCATAGGTTTTTATCCTATTCGTCCTTCACATGGAGCATAATCTTACTTACATGGAGTGACTCTTACTGAGTTTTAAGTGTCTGACACCGATGCTACAGTCATTTCGCAAATAAGCAGAGTTGGGATATGAATGTAACAAGTTTGTGTAAACTGAAATCTTACATTTCGAGAGGAAATATACTCTCATGCTAGTCAAATGGAAGGTCACTTTTTGGTCATCACTGGTGTGTGAGTCACAGCGAACAGTCTAGGTAGCTACTTAACAGGAGATGCGCAATCATTGTTGAATCAATTCCATAGCCCTGGGTTCAAGTTCTGGCATTTTAATTGGACACATGGTTGAACCTTCTAGGACATAGGTTTCTCAGATTGAGTAATAGTGATTTCAGATTAATTATTCTTTTAGCCAAAGCTTTGTTCAAGTGAAGCCATTTCTAAAAGTTATTTTTGTAGAATTGATAAAATCAGACACGTTCTTGTTGGAACTGGAATAACAAGAGGAGGGGTGGTCACCAAACTCCCTGGTTTGTCCCTTCCCCTAGGCACAGTTTGAAATGTACTAGATTAGATGATCTTTCAATTTAAAGATAATTTGGGCTCTAGATTTCTGACTGCAACTTTCTGAAAGGTTGATTTGGGTTGGATCTTAGGAAAAGCTATAACATGGAGCTTAATAGCAGACTGAGTAAACTGTTCTTCAAGGGCTAGTGGCCTTTGGCATTGGGTTGCTTCCAGTTATTACGGGATCCAATTTAAGAATGTTATGTCTTGACTAACATATGTTATTTTGGGCACCATGGTGTTCACTTTCATTTTTGGAAGAAATCCCTGGCCTTTCTGATAATGATTTTTCTTTTCTTCTCTCTCTTAGGCAATAAAAACATTTACTTGAAACATTTTTGTTACTCCTATTTGGCAACTGTGCTGGTTCTCTCTTATTTTCTCTCTAGGACTAGCCCTGGTGAAATTGGAGCTTCAAAATCTTGAAACCATCCTATCAGCTGAACTGTTTCCTTGTGTAATGATTCCTTGCCTTTAGGTCTCTAGGTGAAACTTACTGTAGTCTTAAACTTGAGAAAAATAAAATTAATAATTTTTTTGCATTACATTTTGATTTCTCAAAATTACTAAAATTGGGAGAGATCATGAAGATTTGAAAAGCTAATGGAAGGCCTGGTGACAACTACTTTAATTAGGAAGAGGGACATTTTGGGGGTGTTTTGCTTCTTTTTTATAACCTGCAATCACTTCTGAAAACAAGGCCTATGAAAAAGAGCAGAGACAAAGTGTCACGCACAAGATTAGTGTGTGTCCCAGACTTGTTTGGTGGGCTGGACTATTTGGCTGCCTTCACCCATTTGCTCCTTCTTTCTTGTCAGGTGATCCATGGTTTTCTCATGGGTATGCATGAATTTTCAGAGACCCTGACTTCACCTCCTGCATGTAGCATACACTAGACAATCGGGGTAGTTCATGCTTCTGCCGTAATGATGTATGCAGGGTGGGTGTGTGACTTATCCACTTTTCAGAGTGAATAGTGGGAGTTTGGACATTTTCGAACAGCAGTGCTCTTGCTTGCTTGTTTGCTTGCTTGCTGAGTGTGAACAAGAGAAGTATTTATCCTCAGGAATTGTTGGTCGCTCAGTTGGAATCATGAGCTAAACAGTATAGTAGAAAAATAAAAAGGAACTGAATCCTTGGTGGTTTCATTGAACCACTGAGTCAATGCCTGAAGCTCATACCTTTTAACTTTTTAGCTATGTGGGCCAATAAATCTCCCTTATGGGTAAGTTACTTTGAATAGTTCATTGCCTCTGAATGAATTTTGTCTGCTATATCAAAGCCTTTGGTGTTTTTGCCTGGATCTTCCTAATTTAAATAATTTTCCTAGAAGTAAAACCCGCCTGGTTAGATCTTAATTTCCTCACCTATGAAGGACAGATTTTGTATTGGACTCTACAAAATACCTGGTGGATCACTCTTTCTTTCTCTACTTCCAGGAACCTGATCTTGAATCTATTAGATAATTTGCTGATCTCCTTCCTCTTATTTAGGAGGACGGTGCTGACACCACTCAGACTCCAGCGATATTAGGAAAGTGATTTATACCATATCATCAACATAAACATCATGTGTTTCTAGTCAATTTCACAATCAATGACTACCTTTCTCCTTTTCTACCCCAGAAATATAATTTTTTAAAGAAGCAGATTTTGAAAAGAGGTAGTTATAGGAGTGATGAATAGTCATGTTAGCAGTAAACTATAATTTTGAAATAATGCACAACTATAGTGAAGTGGAGACTTAATGATGTCAAAGATAAATGGTCTATCTTGATATGAGTCACTGAATTTTACTGTTGTCTTTCTTAATCATATACTGACTTCCTAACCATAGCCAGCTAAATCGTAAGTGATGTCAGTAGTTAAATTAATCTTGGAGAAGACTTTTGCAGATCAGCCCAAACCTTTCACAGTGTTGGAAAAACAAGTCAGAGCAGATGTCTTAAAAATTCTAAATCCATATTAAATCCACAACACAGACATGTTTTGAGTATATTTTAATGAGAATTTGGATATCTATAAGGACTTTGGCCATTCAGAAAGATAGGCAAAAAAGCTAAATAGATTTTTAGAGGAGAATGGGTGGTGATGGTGTTGGAGTGCTGGTGAAACTTTTACTGCTTTGTATCAGGTGGTGATTGGCAGCAATAAGAGTGTTATAAGAATTCAGTTAATGTAACTAGCAGCCATCCAGTTTCATACAACAAAAGGCACCAGTTTCTGTTCTGTTTTTCTTTTCTCCATTTCTTTCTCTGTCCCCAATCTTTTCCCCCATTGTTTCTCCTCTCCTCGCCTACCTCCTTCTCAATGATGGTTTAGATAGTGTAATTTAGTGAGGAATGGCTGAGAAATACTATAAAAAAGTAGTTGTGTTCCTCCAGACTGCATTAGCTACTTAGTGGTTTTTCTTCTAAATAGGTGTTTTACAGACTTTGCATATTTTATATTGTACCCTACTTAGTCTTATACATAAAGAAATATCACATGATCATATTTAAGCATTATTTTATCTAATTTTGTTACATTTGATAGCCAGAATTTTGCAGTGTATCCCTATAGTCTGAAGCATTACATAAATTAAGATATGTTTAAATATACAGTTTTTAATTTAAAGCCAACCACAATATTAACTCAGAGGAGTTGGCCCTGAAGTTCAGATGCATCTGCCATTTTGAATGTGGGCTCTGGGGTCTTGCCTTATTTTGTTTCTCTCAAGAACACCTTGTTAAACTTGGTGATCATGTCCAAAGTCAGCAATGCATGCTGAGTTTTGTGAGTTATTTGGCTATATATTAGGTTGCATTTTTCAAAGGTGTCACTATTTTCATTGAATCTTCTAGTGTTATATTGATTTATATAGTGTCTCTATATGCGTGAATTGTAAATGGCTACCTTTACTTTAGCAGTTAAAAAGTAATACTTAAAAATAGTAACTTTGAATGTACATAGGTGAAAATCTAGTAGATAGCATGTGGAAAACAGATGAGCTCAAATTAACTTAGGTGTTGACCTTTAAAAAATGTGTTTTTAAAACCATTTCATTTATTTTGAAGCTTAACCGTGGTATATTTTTCCCTCAGTGGAATAATAGGAGTTACTTTAAAAATATATTTTCTTTCTTGAAATTAATATAATATTTAATTTCTTTGTTTGAAAGCTATTTGTGTATAATACAGTCTTCCAAAATTCTTAAGTTTTACTGACAGTACCTGGTGAACTCAAGTGATCTGGACACAAATTCAAGTCACAGATTTATGGCATAAAGAAGGGGCAATAAAAGCTCTAGTGGAAAGACCAATTTGTTCATTTCTTATGGGTCACTGATGAATTGATCTGGCTCCAAACCTGTACTAACAGGTTAACATTTTTAATTAAATCCAACAAATGCTGACAGTCTTACTGTGATCCAATCATCAGGCTCTCCTGGATGAGAAATAGCTGTGGCACATTTTCTTTTCTCATGGAGCCAATAGATTACTAACATGAATAGCAAAAGTAAATAATATTTGAGACACAACAGAGGAGCAGTACAAGGCACGGACACTCCTTGAGGGCTCAGGGAAGCACAGTGTCAGAGATGAGTGGGGAGAGATGCAGTCATCATGAAGGAATCCATGTGGTTATGAAGCCATGTCTGAGATGATTATTAAAGGACTAAGTAGCCTTTAGGTGAGAGGAGATGGGGCAAAGGGCATCCCATTGGCAGAAACAGTGTATGTAATGTCAGGGAGGGCAGCAATTGGGAGAGTGTAGGAAAATGAAATTCCAGAATGGCAGGCCTGAAATAGTTGTGCATGAAGAAAACTGCCATGTAATGGGACTTTAAATGCCAGGCCAAAGAGTGTTCCCTTAATTTGCCAGGCAGGGGATAAAAGCAGTAACTTGGAACTGGACTTTATAGAGAACAGCTGAAACTCTGCTCTGGAAGACCTGCAGTGCACTCAGAAGGTACACAGGGATAGTAAAGTGCCTCAGCACATCGTGGCAGAGGTGATGGAAAGAAAGACGCAGTGACTCATGAGTATGTGAAATCCATTGTATCCGATAACTAATTGCAAAGAGAGGTTGAGGGAACCTGGCACTAAGGATAACTCCTGAATTTTGAGGGTGGATGGCTGGAATTTTAACAGATTTAAATTCTTTTATCTTGTAGTCCTAGTATGTGATAGGCTCAGTGATGATTAGATAGGTTTTTAATATTAGTTCCTGCAAGTCTGAGTATGTGAAATTATTTTTTTCCACTGATTCCTAGAACACATCATGATTTCTTAATCACTATCTATGTTTAATATAATTATTTGTATTTCTTATTAGAACATGTTTGTGATACATAATGAATGCATTCACCTTGGGAGTTTGTACATGTATATGTACTACGTCTTAATCCTTTTTACTTCCTTTTCCTCTGTCTCCTTCTGCCTCCTTGCTGCCTATATCTCTAGATCCCTTTTGCATTTGCAAAAGTCAGCCTCCCTATTTTGTTATCTTTTATTTTGATCTTTAAATTATTTGTACTTTGGATTTCTTATGTAAAGAGTAACCATGCAGTATTTGAGCTTCTGTGTCTGATTTATTTCACCAAGCATTATGGTCTAAAGGTGGTGCATCAATTTTCCTCCATATGACTCAAA
>RJWT010029372.1:0-14941 GCA_004365215.1 Cuniculus paca | reverse complement strand
ATCCATCCACTAATACTACTCTCTAGCAATATTGAAACAATTAAAGTTTTTTCCTAGCTTTTGATATTTTATTCAAAAGAAATGCATCTTCTCTCTCCAAATACATCAATTTGCACACTCTTGCCAATTTCTCTGGGCTTGGTTTCTACTTCTTTTATGACCTATCTAGAACTGATTAGGTATTCCTACTGTGTTCTCAGTGCAGGAGCAAATATTGCTAAAAGAGAAAAAAATAGGCTCCATCAAAATTGTTTGCATGTTTGGCTCCTGGTGATAAAAAAGACCATACCACTGACCCTTCCTCCAAGTTGGGGAAGAGCCCCTCTCTTCACCCCACACACCAGCCCAAAAGCTCTCCTGGATAGAGCTTCATCTTTCTCATCAAAACTGATGCTAACTGTATTATTTCTACTTTTTCTTTCTAGAGTATAAGCTCTTGTGAGTCCAGAAAGAGAATTTTCCTGGGACTGTTTTCCCAAGATTTGGTGCAGAAATCAAAGCCTACAAGATTTTCAACTGACATTGACTGAGCTAGCTAATTCATGCCCAGGTCCAAAACTATGCTGGAGACAGTTCTACATTCCAAGCCTCATCCACTTGATTAAAATTCTCCCTGGTATTACCCTTCCTGAAATATCCTCTGAATTGTAGAGTGTACTCTCTGAGTTGCCCTTCTTTTCACATTTTCCAGTTCTTTCCCAAGTTCCTGTCATCAACTTCTCTCACCTGGTAAACATTCTTCAATTTTAATTACATGCTTATTGTAGGTGAATCACAATTGAAGTAATTTTGGAAGGTGAGATATTTGCTAACTGTGGAAGAAATAAGCCTAATGAAATTCAAATATCTTTCCTTGCTTATTATCTAAATTTACAGCTGTTTGCATAGCTCTACTTAATGAATACAGCTATTTTCATAGCCAGCTGAATTCCCAATCTCTTCCTTGGTTCTGTTTAAAATTGTCTGTCCTCCCCCAGAAATCAAGGAATAATCTTTTCTTTTTTAAACTAGACTTGCCTACAGCTTCTCTCACATTTGGTATGAAGAATGAAAAAAAACTTAAAGCACATTTTGGGAGTTCCCCTAGAAAGTATGGAAAACAAGCTGGGAAAGAGAAGTGGACAAGAGGAGAGAGAGAGACAGACAGACAGACAGACAGACAGACAGACAGACAGACTTCTGTACGTTCAAGAATTCTTTCACAACTGACTTAAGTCAAATAAATTATGGAGTTGCTACTCAGAATGAGCTTGAGACAGACTAATGCAGTGACTATCAAAGCCCCAACAATTTTTAACTGCAGAATTTGAAACAAAGCAAAAATATGGTGAAATCAGCCTAATAGATATTTCATGTATTTTTCAACATAACTTGATTTTCCTTTCTTCTATGTACTGTCAAAAAATTCTTCTTCTGGCATAAAAATGATATTCATAGAATGTATAAAAACATCAGACTTTTTTTTGAAAGCTTGTCTGCAATAATGAAAATGAGTTACTTAAGCTTAAAAATCTATATTTTAAAAATCTTAACAATTTCAAAATCCCCATACTGAACCCAGAAAACACATATAAAAGACAGAAATTTGGTAAGACTTTAATGACTATAGGACTTTTTGTATGAAATTCATGCAAATTTTAGGCTTAGGTTATTTCAGAATGATATTCTCATCAGCATGTACTTGGAAGGAAAGGATTGGATGGAGTGAGTGGGAGACAGTCTTATAAGAGTCTACAAGCACAGAAAGCTGATTAGTCTGGCTCACTGTCTGCTTTCCTAAGTTGCTAGATAAAGCCTTTATGGGCTACTTGCCTTTGTAGGTGTATATGCCCCAGTCTATGTGGACAACCTTGGCAGAGTTCCCAGAAAATACTATCATAACAATTTCACACAATATGGGGGAACACACATTTCTTACCACTATTAGAAACTATCAAGTACACACACAATTTTGCAACCTTTCTCTTTGTAGATGCTTCTGACACACCATTATTAGCTCTAAAAACCAAAGGCTTTTCATTGTACAAATGTTGCAGTCAAGGTGTGCAAGGAAACAGATTTAATATAGGACACATAATTTATAGAATTATTTTATAATATTCACCCAAAATGTCAAATGCAGAAGAGTGCAACAAATCTGTCCACATACTAGAGACCCAAAGAATCCAGCTGAAGGTCTGGATCCCACAGCAATGCCCTGAACAAGTCCATCTGAAGACCTAGAATCCATGGCAATATCCTCCATGAGTCCAGCTAGAGGCCTAGAGCCCACAACAATGTCCCATGTAAGTCTCTATCAAGGGTCTGCATTGAGAAGTCCCAAAGGCCAGTGGTGGAAGCTAGAAAGTCCGTGCCAGTTGAGTGAAGGATCTGTGCCAGCAGGCTGAGGGATCTTCACTGAAACCAGGAAGTGACACTCAAGGTAAGGACCAGAGCTACCCCGAAAAGAACCCAGCCCTCCTCAAGCTACAGAGAGGACCTGAAGCCCTCCAACAATGAGAACAGCTGAGTTCATCTCAGGACGGGCAGCATGACAAACCTCCCCAGGAGAATCAACAGCACACCATCTTCCCCTCCAGTTCAACAATCCTCAGGTGGACCTTCCACACCCAGCATTGCTCTGATTCAGTTCAGCTGAACACAAGTCGACCATTAGTTAATCCACCATACAAACAACAACAAAAATTCTGATAGACTACTCATGAATATCTATCTCCTACAATCATTTCTTAGAAGGTTTATTTCAAAGCCATCAAAAGTTACTATGATGACTCAGTAACAATATTTATCAAACTCTACTTAGTCATGGTTGCTAGTCAACTATGGGTGAATTTGTGGTCAGTTCAAAAAGATGCTATTTTGAAAAAATACAATATGTCTTTATAAATTATTTTCATTTTTTTATTAAAGACACTTTATTTCAGTTTTATACATGAGTGGGAGTGGGAGACAAATATCCCCTGCAGACGCGGCCACTAAAAATCTCCACTCTCTTCTGCTCCCACTCCCACCCCACACCTGTCTCTGCCCTGGGAGACTGGAAAGGAAGGCATGTGAGGTTGCAGAAGATGGCTCAGCTGTGAGATAGGAAGTGTCTGGCTCTCTGAGTCACCCTGATGAACACTCCTCTAAATAGAAATTCCTGTGTCGAACATTGCTGGCAATGGAATAAACTGAAATGAGGGGATAGGTGTTTATTAAGTACAGCTTTCCCTAACTACTTCAGCAATTGAAAAATAAAGTTATATTACCATTCTTTAGATACATTTTGGCAGAATATTAAAAATGTCATTTATCAACATCCACTATCTCATCAAAGTTTAAAAGATCAGTAAATTAATTCTTTCTACTGCTTTTAAGAGCTGTTACTTTAATGCAAGGTGCAGTTCTTTATCTGTTTTAGTGTTTTCAGAGCCTAAAGACTTAAAACTTTGAGCAACAAAAAATGGAGGGGAGCAAAATACAAGAAGATTTTTATAAACAAAACATGAAATTTAAGAAAATGAGAGCATTCACTTTTTAAAACACTGAAACCAAGTCGATATTTAAATTAATGTTCAGCACTGGAGAAAACAGAAAATCACTGAAAAAGACATTGTCATTCGTAGGAGCTGGGGCACAGTGGTTATTTGCTTGTTTAAAGTACATTCTTCCAATTTTCTCAGCTTTAGCCTAATGGCCTTTCTCATTCCAGGATATCACATTAGTAGTCATGTCTCTGTAGGCTGTTCTAGGCTTTGACAGGTTGTGACATTTTCCTTGTTTTTGATGAGCTTGACAATTTTGAGAAATATTGTTCAGGTTTTGTAGACGATCCCTCATTTAAGATTTATCTGATATTTTTCTCGTGATTAAGCTCAGTTTATGTGTTTTTGAGAAGAAAACCATGGATATAAAGTGCCTTTGTCATCGTCACATTAATTGTCAACCTGATTTATCACTGAAGACATTAAACTTGATCACCTCACAAAAGTAGTATTTGGCAGGTATCTCTACTGCCAAGGTACTCCGTCATTTCATACGGTGCTCTTTGGAGAAGCTCAATGTATGCTTAAGGGGTGCGAAGTTATGCTTCATAAAATAATGAAAATTTTCCTGAACAGAAAATTTGTCTATTCTTCCCCATTCTTATTCAATCATGTACTTACTTATGTCACTTCAGATTTATGACTTTTTGTTTCATACCTTGGGCTATAATTTAATATTTTATTTTGCTGTTCAAATTATACCAGCAATGGCCATGGGGAGCTCTTTCCATTGCTACCTTTCAATTGTAACCCTTTGACATGTGTGTCCATGATTGTGTTTTCCTTTGATCTGTTTCTTACTTTCTGGCCATACAAAATAGTTAGGGTTCATATTGTATATTTCTGTCACTGCTTTGATCAGTCATTTCTCCAAGGCCCCTAGTTCCTTGCTATTTTTGCCCCTAGTTCCTTGCTATTCTTTGGAGAATAGCATTCCCAGCAAAATTCTGGGTGCTAGATGTGCTCATTGCTCTATGATCTCTCAGCTGACAGGCAATGGAAACCCAGTCACTATACTAATCTACACAGAGTTCTATATATTGCCTCCTGAGTCTACAGTAAGCTAAATAAGATGTTATACTGACTTTAATATTTCTACGGTGTTCTTCCCATCACTCCAGTCTACTCATGAGGAAAATATCTAGTGAATCAAATATTACATGCTCTTTTCCATGATTTGCAAAGCCATGGACAGGCAAGACAGTCTTGGTAGGCATTTCCAATAGAATTATAACTCCACGGCTTCATAGGGCCATTTTGGACACAGCCTACAAAGTGGTCCAGGGCCAGAGATAAAGGCAAAATCGTAACCCTGGATCAACTGAGGCTATCCTATCACTCAGCAGCCTCTGAGCAGCCTTCCTTTCACTCTTCTCTGAACTCCAACTCTGTCCACTCCTTTACTGCCATCTCCTCATTTTAAAATTGCTGACATTATGCTCTCTAAACAGGATTAGAGACTGGAACACAACAATCTTTCTTCAAATGGGATGAGCCTACACTTTTTGGAAACACATTCATCATCTCCTAGGAATGTATGACAAAAGTCGCCTTCCTCACACATGTACAAAGCTTAATGCAGTTATGAAGTGTCACCACAGTGATAACAGATAGAGTTTTTTATTTAGCAAATGTTATGGGCAGAGAGCTTTTAAAATGTACTCTTGCAAATTAACGACTACTTTCTGCTCTCCAACATCATGTGCTTAAAAGTTAAATTGTAATGTTCTCATTAGCTTTTCGTAACCTCGATTTTTATATTGTTTAAATCTGCATCTCAACCTGATACGCTTGACTTGCTTCATGAGAAAGTCTGCCTCCATTACAAGTATCCATGCTGTCCATGGACAATAACACTAAAGATGCAAATCTTCCGATTATTTCCAATAGATTTCATCACGGGCCCCTTCCCCGAGGGTAAACAGCTCCACCTTTTGGTACTGTAAAAAATCTTCTTCCAGAGTTCTTGGAAATCAGCCTTTTTTTTTTTTTTGGCATTTGATAATTACTGGAAGCGACTGTCTTCCCTGAAAGTGTCACTTTTGAGTGAAACAATGGATACTGACATGAGTAAGGCTGGGTTCTTCTCCATGAGGCAGGCTGCATTCCACTGGGACTGAAGGGAATAAGTCGTTATGGTGAAGTGTGGAAGGTTTCTAACATCAGGTGTGACATTGCTATACCTTGAAAGGAAAGTAGGAATTTCCTTTCAAGTGGTAAGTGAGCAAGCAGGTGAAGGCTATTCCAGAGAGCAATGAGAGCTCGGAAGCAGAAGCAGCAGTGAGCTGTATCACTGAGCACTGGACGGTACTCCGTGGCTTCATAGGACCCACAGGATAACGTAAGAGAGAGAAGTCAGAGGTGACAGGGGCTACAGTGAATGGAATTCAGTAGCTGTGATCAGGTGCTTGGAAATATACTTGGGTGATGAGAAACGACTGAGGAATATAAAGCTACAGAGTGACAGAAACAGATTTTCTGCAAATCCTGACTACAAACATTTTGCTGCAATAGCTATAATCTCATACACCATGACAGAGTGAACTCAGGACTCACCATGCTGAAAATTCCCTTAATAGGAAAAAAGTCACAAAGTATAGAATCTTATTCATATTACAGGTTGCAGATTGTTGTAATTTAAGCAGAAAAAAGGCCTTAATAATCCAAAAATCAAGTGAGTCAATAAAAATACTCTTCTTTGTCAGCAGACATCCTATTTAAAATCAGGGAAGGGTCACGTCTAGATTTAAATGCAATATGACTTCATAAAATTTCTAGCTTTCACATAAGATGTGTCCACTTTCAAATTAGTGAGATTATGAGATGCAGAATCTGTCTGAGCCATTCAATGTGTGGCGTAGCCTTGGCAGCAGGGCTATTTTTCATGACATACCTACTAACATATTCAAACGCTTTGTTAATGACAACCATTCAGCCACAATATTAAGGAGATTCAAATAAGGTGTTTTGAAATCTTGAGGTTCAACTATTATGTCAAAACAACTCAAGGTGTAAAATGAAAATCACCAATTGGAAAACAGAAAAGGAGTAAAATTAGAAATCTTCAATAATGTCAACAGGGCCTACTGGAGCCAAGGTCAAACGATCAGTTTTTTAGAAATTACTGAAGCAGTGAGATCTGAGGTTCTGTTAACACTGGTATTGTGTACACAACCTTCTACGATATTCATTTATCACTCTTTGCATAGGATCTGACCACTACAATACAGGCGACCCCACCCCACCATTTTCCCATCAGCCCTTTCCCCACTAAAGAGTAGGCAGCGGCCATCGCCACTACTGGCTACTCACACGCATGCTCAGGTGCACAATCTTTCTCGCCAACTGCAAAATGAGACCCTGAAAGCCTGGCCAAAGACAGATGCACAGAGATGGAGCCTTACATGCATTTCTGTCCTAATTTATCTTAATAGCTTAATTTTCTGATTAGTGTTTATAGATTTCAGAAATAAGAAGAGAATATGAATAGGTGTTCAGGAGACTTGGAGAAATAAAACAAGAAGAAAATGAGGAATCAGCTCAAAGACTGTTAGAGAATACTCAAGGGTATACCCTATTTCCAGAGTTTAAGTGGTTTACCTCAGCTGTTTTTCAATTTTATCACAATTTACCTCTGATTAGTGAACTAAGTCCTGCACCAACAGAGCAATGAAATTCTACTGCCCCTAAAATAACCCCAAAGCATCAACCCAAGAGCTGATTCTGAACAAAAGGCCAGATGAAGGCAAGCCCATAACTATCATAGGAACAAAAATGCTTGCAAAAAAAGGAGACAGAAAAGTGAGGAGGAGGAGACACAGCAAAATTGCAACCAAAAAAATTAAAGATACACTGAGAAAACTCCCTTTGGGAGGAAATTCAAACAAAACAGGATCTTTTGAAAAACAGGTTTTGAAATAAGCACATGACAGACCTTTTTGATTGCTGCCTAAAGAATATATAGCCCCAATCCTTCATGCTTCAGTGAGGATTAGTTGCCCACCCTTGGCGCATGGCTCAAAGATTAAGGTTTACCTAACCCATGTAGTACAATTAAGGTTTACCTAACTCACGTAGTAGGTGGTGGTGCATGGTGGTGTTGGTGTGTTGCGCAATGTACACAAGACTCAGATCTGACTAAAAGGGTGGAAGGAGGCAGTTGGTTGGAGCGTAAATGCAGAGATTTTTCATTTCTGATTGCAGAGACAAAATCTGTTGGGCACCATCCTCCTTGCTGCTTTGAACCTAACACTCCTATGAGGACTGCAGAGTACTTACAACCGGCATCGTGTAACCCATGAGAGGAAAAAGCACCAAGCTTGTAAACCAGAGAGAGAGACAAGAGGAGGTTCGGTACCTGCTGTCCGTATACATCTCAAACAAATCTGTTTTCCTCCAGTCTTCTCCTTAGTAGTAAGGGCCTCATAATTATATCCACTTCAGTCAGGTTCTCAATTACTTATACAAACTCATACATTTAAAACACTCAGAAATATAAATGAAATAGTAATACTCATAAAGTAAAATCAATAAATTATGTGACAAAATTGTGACTATGAATCAGATGCAGCCATATATTAAAACTAAATAAAAATCTGAAAATAACAACATGATCGTGAACAAAATACAAAAATCAGACTGAATTTTGAGGAAGAATGCATGGTGACACAGATCTAAGATGTATACTAGGAGATTAATCCATGGAAAATAAGAAAGTAAAGTTCGAAAGACAGCAAGTAGCCCCACTGTTTGACCAATAGAAATTCTAAAACCTAAATAAGAAATACTGATGAGGCAGTTGCTGAAGACATAAAGGGCTGAAGTTTTCACTAGATTAACAGAAGATATGAAAACTAAAAATATTTTCACTCCTAGACAGAGGATATGAGAAATGCAAGATCAATAATTAAAGGAAAAATGTAAATGTTAATGAGTAAGGAAGAAGGAGAAATGATAAATGCCAGAAGACAATGCCAAAGATAACTACAAATTGAACAGGGGAAATAACTATCAACTGATAATTTTACTAATATGATAAAGTCTGATTCAAGAGTAAGGGCAAAGAAAAAGCCACAAATACAAAGACACAAACTGAAATATATACTAAAGAAGAAGAGAAATGAATCAAGAGTAAGGGTTAAGATACAAAAACAGTGAAAGCAAAGAAGACCCAAGTAGGTGGCTAAGTATATGATAGGCTAATGAATAGTAGGGAAGGAGAATGACAGTTTTACCGCAGAAAGTTCTGTCTTCTTTGTATTACTCATTTTTATTTATTTGACATCTCTAGTTTTAAATCTTAATAATGACCACATGCTCATTGCGACAGCTTCAAAAACCAAAAAGTAAATAAACAGAATAGGGCTATCATTATTTTTAATTCCACACACATAATTACTTACTGTTGACTTCCTATTATATGCCCTTGCAGACTTTGGTCTCTTTATAAAATAACATTGCATAATTTTGGGATGGAGGGATAATTTGGGGATATTCACACTACACATTTTTGCTACTAATGATTTTTAAATGCAATTGCATGTCAAAGATACACTTACATGCCAGTAATACAGTTCTGTTTTATTTTTAATGTCTGCATGCATAATATAGAGCAGGGGCCACCTAATTTGTTCAGTGAAGAGACAGCAAATATGTCTAGGTTTGAGAGACATGAGATCTCTGTGGCAGTTTCTCAAAAACGGTGTTTTAGCATGGAACCAGCCATAGGGTCTGATAAGTTTTTCCCATGTGCGGGTTAACATGGCGCTGGACAGCACCTCCCTTGGGCACTGGACAACGCCTCCCTGTGTTCTTCTCGCAAACCCAAAAGTCAAACCTCCCACTTTTCCGCACACGCCAAGGCTCCTCCAATCAGCTGTCAATATGTCATCCGCCTCCCCTTTAACTCCGCCTCCGTCAAATTCCAAATAAAGCCCGCGGCTTTTTTCCTGAAGCTTCCAGAAGGTGCTGGCGTCTCTTTGGCAGCCCTCCTGTGCCCTAAATAAAGGCCTGTTTCTTTCTTTCTGTTTTCTCTCTCTTTGCTCTCTCATGCCACGGAAGACCAAACAGGGTCCTAGTCAATTTTTCATGCCTATGACAAAATACTTGATATCCACTAAAGGAGGAGAGGTTTATTTTGGCTCACATTTTAGTAGTTTCAACCCTTGCATGGCTGGTGGCATGGTGTAAGGGCCTGAGCAGAGGAAAGCTGCTCACCTCATACCACCCAGGAAGTAGACAGTAAGGAAAATCCTGGAGGAGAGAATTATCCATCTAGGCCACACACTCCGACACCCTCTTCTAACTAGACCGTACCATCTAGAAGCAAGTCAGCTATACAGCCTACATAATCCAAGCACAGTTCAAAAGTACCACCTAGGAGTGCATGAAGGTGTATTAATAAACACAATACACTACTCTGAGAGCCACAGCAATTTTCTTATTTTTCAAGAATAAGCTCTCCCCACACTATGACTAAGTAAAAATAAATGATGCAGTCATAAAAGCATAGAGAAGACATTGCCTTTAATGCTGAGTTTACTTATTAGAGTTCTATATCCAACATCAGTATCACGATTACATGATTGTGTTTCTACTCACAAACTCTGTGTACTATTTATTTGGCATGTTCTTCTGGAAGAACTCCCTGGTCACCTGATACTCTATTTCTAAGACTGTATTGCTTATGAAATTGAATTTAGCACTTCTTTATTTTCTTCAAACAATTTCATAACATTTACTGTAAATGAAATTTTCTATCCTGCAATTTCTACAGAAAATGAAAAAGTATGAATATGCTAGAAGTGATACTTGGCATATATCTAGCTACCAACTCATTTCTCTAACAATAAAATGTGGAATTTGATAAACCTGAGAATTTTTGAAACAGAACTCCTCAAGCTGGTAAATTTGAAAGCTATGCAAAGCCAACTGACTCAGCAGCAGTATAGACCAGTGCAGTGACGGCGAAACTTTTAGAGACCAAGTGTTCAAACTGCAACCCCAAACCCACTTATCTATCATAAAGTGCCAGCACGCCAATTAAACCCAAATGCTTTGCTACTGGGGCAATGCTGGAGCGACTCGGCTCCCATGCAAACAGACAGGTCTCTGTGTGCCCGCTGTGGAACTCATGCCCTAGGATTGCTACCACTGGCCTAGTGTTAGAAGAGCAGCCTGTGAAATCAGACTACCTGCTCATGTTTGAATTCAGACCCTATACCACCAGCCTGCTGATGTCAAACAACTTATTTAACAGAACTGCATTTCATTGTCCAACTGTAACATAAAAATGACAACAAAATTCACATTGTGAGATTGTTTCATAACTCAAATAAGATACCCCATCACTACTGATTTAAGAGACTATGATACATAGTGAATGCTTCAGGGTTAGTTATCATTACTAGTCGTCATTTGGTCTTTAATTTTTAGGTAAAAAGTATCTGAAGAAAAATGTCAAGCACGAAGTCCATTACCTGAAGGAAAGGCAAACACAAGATGTCTGGCTTTTTTGTTTGTTTTTGTTTTTTGTTTTTTCGTTTGGCTTTGTTTTGAACACATGTAATTAAATCTCTGTTTTATCATCATCATCACCATCACCCTTATTTTACATATAGAATTACAGGTTCTTGACAAAGGGTAGCAGAAGTCTTTCCAAAACAGTTTAAAAATAAAAATACATAACACTTGAAACAAAAACTACAACTACATTCTGAAAATTTATCAATAGACTAACTGCAAACATCTTGGGGATCACCAATCCAGAAAGTCTATGAGGTTAATACATCTTTCTGAGTCCAAAGACTACATTTTTTTAAATTGTTTAAAGAGAAATCAAACAGCACACATGCAAACAGGCACTTTTTGCTCGGAACATTGTGGAGTGTGTCAGTACACTAATGATGAATGTTTTCATCTTGACAAAACTGGGTGACCAAGTCAAGCATTACAAAAACTGCTTACAGAAAATATTTGTCAAGAAATCTACTGAAGTCAACTCCCAAATAGAACAAATGTTCTATCATGATAGCTTAAATATCCAAAATCATGCCAAATTAATTTGAAACTTGCCTTTTAATTACTAACAAATGCTACTGGAGTCCAATAAAATGTATTTTTACACAAGAATGCTTCTTAAATGTAAACATTTTAAACTTTCACTGTGGTAAAATTTACAAAACCAACACAGAATAAAATCATATAAGTAGAAATGCATCCTTCTCATGAATTCTTTATTAGAATATAGATGATTTCTCTGACCCATAAATTAAAAATTTCCATTTTATTAATCCTAGATAAAAAACTTCTTTTTAAAAGCTCCACAAAAAGTATAATAAAAGAAAATCAAAAGCACATTTTTCTATAGTAACAGTTACAACAGGTAAATCTTATCAGGTTTTCTTAGTTTCTTCCAACTTCAATACATTCTTGTGGTTCATTTTTCTATTGATATTAGCCATAAATTATTTTAAGATATCATGCCAAACAAATGTTTTCTTCTTCTATGCTCTCGTGTGCACTAATTTAAGTAAAGCTCATTCTAGGATAATGTTATCAGTTAGACTTAATATGTCCCCTAAATGATTCATGCGTCTAGAGGTAGGGCTTTAGGAAAGTGATTGGATCATAGGATTATCAGTGGGTTAATCCACTAATAAGTTCAGAGTTGAATGTGCTATAAGGAAGTGGAGTCCCGCTGGAGGAGTAGGGTCACTGGGGGTTGTCTTTGCAGGATGCCTCTCTATCTCTCCCTCTGCTCCTCCTTTTTCTCTCCCTCTCCTCCACTTTCTGGCTGACATGAGTTGAGCACTTTTCCTCTGCTGGGTCCCTCTGCCATGCTATTTTGGCCAGTCCATCATGCAGTTTAACTTCTGAAACCAGGAGCCTAAACACATTCTCCTCCTTTAAATTGCAGGTGTCAGGCACTTTGTCCTAAAAACAGAACAACGGACTAACACTAATAATCTGAATGTTTGCCCTAAACAAGTTAATATTTAATGTAAAATTCTTACTCTGGCCAAATGGGCATTTTTATTGAGTGTACTGATTGTATCCTAATAATGAATCATTACTGCCATATGTATTGTCACTAGAAGAGCCAAGATTTTATGCAGGATGAGTTTAGCCAGGCCTGGTGGCTCACACTTGTAAACTCAGCACTCTTGAGGTGAGGTAGGGAGATCTCAAGTACAAACCTTGCCTGGGCAACTTAGCGATTTAGTGAGACCCGGTCTCAAAATAAAACATAAAAATAAAAATAAAAGTAAATAAATAAAAAAGAAAGGGAAATGTAGCACAGTGAGAAGGCCCTGTGCTTAACCCACAGTACCATAATGAATCAATTAATTAACTAGAGCATATGTTCATAAAATAGTTTGTAACTAAAATAGTCTACATAGCAATAAAAAACTCATACCTACCAAAGGTGAAAAAAGCTACAAAACCAAGGATTTTGGTTTAGCAACTGCTGTCCAAATGTATTAGAGGTATTTATTAAAATTCAATCAGCCCAGCATGGTGGCATACGTCTATAATTCAAGCACTTGGGAGGCTGAGGCAGGAGGATCATTGTGAATTTGAGACTAGCCTGAGCTATAAAGTGGGCTCAAGAGACCCTGTCTCAAAATGATAAACAAAAATTCAATCAGCTTCTCCTTAGTTGACAGTAAAGGATATGTAAGAGTTGGCTACCTTGTACATTTTAGTCTGACATGGATTATTCAAAAGAAAAAAGTCTTGGTCAGTATCTGACACATGAATATTGCAGTTATAAAGCATCTATTTGACTAGTACTGTTTACTAACTAGAAACATGTTTTTTGAAACAAGCAAAAGTCGCTAAACTTTCAACATAAGTGTAGTGTAAGTAGGTGAGAGTTTCTCACATTCTGCAGGTTCTAGCAATTTAGTTAAACTTTGTTATCATGAGACCTACTGGATAGAAGAGACTTAAAATGACAACCCTCTTCTGTCCATATACTGTACTAATCTTTAATCCACTCTTTCAACTCATAATACTACAAATCTGTATGAACCAACTCAAACCATCAATGGCTATTTATATCACTGACTCTGTATTGTTCAGTACAAAAAATGGAAAATGCATACTGCAGTAAACCCCACGGCTAAGGAGTCTAGTTACAGAGGATCTAGGTAAAACGAAGCACACATTCCAACAATTTCTTCAAACACACTGGATTCAGAGCCTAAACTCTGCCAACTGCTGTATGTATCACTGTCATCTAATCACCACTGCACGGGGACTCACTTTAGACTCTCCTCACCATAGAAGCCCTTCCTGACCTCCTGGTATCAGGGACCTTGTATGTTCTAATGATATCTGTACTTCATTTTATAAGGCACTTTTCATATATTCAATGGAATAATTATCTGTCTGATACTTATTTCCTTCCTTTGTTCACTTGGATAAGAGGTCCCTGAAGAAGAAGAAAAACATCATATCTCTCTTCTTCATTACAGCAAATTTTGAGCACAGGACCCTCTTGGTACAGGTGGAATGGCTTCTTGGTAGTGCTGGCAGACTGTTAAATGTAAAACGTGTGGAACATACAGAAAGGTATGGCAGTTAACATGTTACCTATATTCCTACTTTGAAGAGTTAACAGGTACACCGTGTCAAATTTATGATTATACATTTTAAAGAAGGAAATGTTTCAGAACCAGTTTATGTTTCATTCCATCTCTCTATCCTTTCCTACAGTAGCCACTATTTTAACCTGATGTGTATCAACCCTATGTGTTATAATAAGTAATTTCCAGCACTTAATAAACATTTCTGCATTAATAAAGTATGCATACTGATATTTCATGTAAATGAAACATTTATATAAATGGTACAGTACATGAACTAATTTGAGTAATTATTATATTCTTGGCCCTCTTCTTTTTGAGACATAGCTAGAACCATAGCTTGCATATACCCAGGCATCATTTGGTGTGCTAATGTAACTGGTTATTCCAAGATCACATTTACTAATTTTCATGTTCTTTTATCAGCTTTAGCCTGAATAAATGCACATATGTAAAGTATTCAATTTGATAAGGTGTGACATATGCGCAACCATAACCTGTGCAACATAATGGACATATCCAACACCCCGAAGTTTTTTCATGCTCCTCTACATGCTCTCCCCCCTTCTCCCATCTATCTTTATCACTCCTTTTCAGGAAATCAGTGATGCATTTTTTATCACAAGTTACTATTCCATACTTTTATATAAATGAAATGATATAGGGCACATTATTTTTAATCTTTCTTTCATTCTGTATAATTGTCTTGGGAGTCATCTATGCTGTCTGTACAAATAGTTCAGCCTTTTAGTTGAATACCATTACATATTCCTTCCTTCCTTCCTTCCTTCCTTCCTTCCTTCCTTCCTTCCTTCCTTCCTT
>RJWT010029371.1:0-14943 GCA_004365215.1 Cuniculus paca | reverse complement strand
CCCCAGTGAATATACTGATTTTAAAGGTGAAAAATGCTGCTAGTAGGCTTCTCTTGGGGAAATTTTATTGTCTTTATCTCTAAGCCAGGAAAAGGAGCCCAATTTTCTTGATCCCCGCTGCCTGGGGGTAGAGTTTTCTCATAAGAGCTGATGGATGCAATTTAGCGATGGAGTGCCTCAGATTTAGTAGATCCCTCTGCTTGGAGATTAGTCTACCCACTGGTCCCAGAGTCTATGTTCTAACTGCCACCCATAGGGAAACAGCCCACCCCTCCAAGCTTTCCCTTCCTAACGTACCACTTGCAGGGACCTAGTTCTGCTACTAGGTCCTTAGCCTGAAAAAGGAGCAAAGGAGGATGAATGAAAAAGACACACAGAGTTAGTTTATCATAAATGGAGCCAGATGGCTTTTGCCTGTTAGTAGGCACAGGAGCCGTAAGCCTCTGGCTCGTCCTCGTTTTGTTCACTCAGACACAGGTACAAGCAATTAATGTAACACAAGATCTATCTGTTTCATATTATCCACTAGTACATGCTCAGGTAAACAACTTAATCTCAGTTGTAAAAACTTTTCCTTAGAGCCTGCAACATGCCATCACCCTGTGTGTAGCCTTTCTCCTTTGTGTTCATAGAGAAGGCCAATTAGGCCTCAATTTGCCTCTGTCTCCCATACCTCTGAATAAATATTTCTTCTTTTGCTGATACCTACAGGGCATCTCACACTGCCTTTCCAAAATTCATATTCATTTGAAGTATTATAAAATGTTTCTTTTCACTACATCAGAATCATTGTTTCCTCTACCATCTTAAAATATGTTAGAATCTAGATAAATTAATACTGTTAATACTGCATTTTTCAATGGAAACAACACAAATAGTATAAAAGTATGTAATGCTATTTAACAAAATCATTATTGTTAGAAATATGGCATAATCAAGCTTTCCTAGAAAAGCCTGGTGTGTGTTTTTATATAAACAGCCACAGAAATAAACATTTTGATTTGTATCATTTGAAACAAATCTCTTGATAAATGTCACACACCAAGAGCTGTTTTAACATTTTCTTCGCCATCATAAAGCAGCTTTATAAATATCTGATTTATAAGATTTTTATATTTGGAAACATTAGTTTCTACATGGTAGTTGGGAAAGAATTAGATCTTAGTTTATTTTTGTAAAACAGTTTTCCTATCAAGGAGTTTAGAAATGCAAATATTCTGGCTGTTAATAATTTAATATACAACTATTTTCAGTTATTTAAAATTTGAATGTCTCATTTTTAAACCATGAAATGTTGCATTTTATTGATCTAATGGAAATATTTTTACTTTTTTTTTCAGAGGTTACTTGTTAACTCATTAAGAGTATAAAAAAGTCTGGAGAGAGCAACCTACAAAGCCTCTAGATGAAAAATGTGGCAAATCATCATTGCTCTGCCCCACATGTAACCTGTCAGTTTGAAGACATAAAAAACTTAGACATCAAAAGACAAGTTTCATTCTAAATAGAACAAATAGATTTAATTATTTACAATGTCAAAGAAAAATTCATTGATTTGGACATGTTATCATCCATTAGAAGTGTTAGCTATTCTAAAGTTTGGGGCCATGCTTATTTAATAATTTAGAAATAAATCTAGTTATTGTATCTGGATTTTGCTTCATTTTTTTTCCTGCTTTGGGCTTTAATCTCTCATTGAAATTATTACATTAAAACATTTTCTAAAAAGTTACAACTGGTCATATTTCTGCATGTAGATAGTTGTAGTTTGAAAATGGGATATCATTCTCCAGAGTCACAACAATGCTTCCAAGCAAGTATGCTATTTTCTGTCAAAACTTCTAGTCCTCTTAGAATTACACTATCCTCTTCTTTCTGTGTTGCCTACAGTTACTCTGCTACTGTTCTACACATACTGTAGCTTTGGTACCTGAATCACACTCTTCAGATTCACACATCCTTTCAGTTTTTGGGTGATTTTTAGCATCATCTGTGAAATCCCCATCCAAGCTTGTTTTCTAATTCCCATGGTTTTCCCAACACAAATGGGAGCGTACAATCACAGCAGGCCTCCTTCCAACAAGGCCAAATCCTAGAAATTTCCTTGAGTTGGTCAAGCTCAGAACTCACTTTAAAATATAACATGCCTAGTCTCTGACCAGGATTTACTGCTTTCCTAGCTCTTTTACTCCTTTATTTCACTTTATCTCACCAAAGGTTCAAGACCTAATTATTTTAATTCCGTAGTTTATCAGATGCTTCCAGATCCCTTGTCCTTTACTAATATTACTGAATCTTATGCCAAATGTCCAAACAATTGTTTCAGTGTTGTGGATTCTTCTGCATCTATCATTTTGACAGATTCACCTGCTCAAAAGGAAACTTGAATCAGTGCGATGACCCCCATTCTTTTCTCATACACTTAGTTGAATAAGTGCTGTAGAGGCAAATAATATTTGTAGAAATATTATGATCAATAACTTTGAAAATTCAACATATCTAGTGAATACTTATACTGGTCATGATTAACTCTATCTCCGATTCTTATAAACAGTTCCTTAGAAATTTTATTTTCTTATGTCCCCTTTCATCAATTTCAGTCAATCTCATTCTCGTTAAGTGATCCTACTCATACTGTGAAAAACAAATCAAATGAAGAGTTATTTATATATATATATATTTTTTTCAGTACCAGGGATTGAATTCATGACCTCACATATGCCAGGCAGGTGCTTAGGCCACTGAGCTAAATCCCCAGCCCTCAAATGAAGAATTAAATAAATCCTCTGGCCAGTAATTGCAATCTCATTCCTGCACATGAGTAAAACATGCAATGAATATTCATTATTTTTTTCTCCATCAGTGTTAAAGAAGTTTTTCTTCTTACTTCTTTATGTAAATATACTTACAGGGTTGGGCATGGTGGCACACACCTATAATCCCAGCACTCTGGGAGGCTGAGACAGACGAATTCTTGTGAGTTCGAGACCAGCCTGGGCTATAAGTGAGCTTAAGGCAGCCCGAATAGCATAATGAGACCCTATCTCAAAAAGACAAGGACTAGAGATTTAGCTCAGTGGCCTAAGCACCTGCCCTGCAAGTGTGAGGTTGTGAGTTTGATCCCTGTTGCCACAAAAATAAAAAAGTAAAAAATAAATAAATAAACCTACAGAGGCTCCCCAAATTATGATAATGATATACTCTGGTAAACCTATCGTAGAGTGAAAATATCTAAGTAAAAAATGTGTTTAACAAGTTAACCTACCAAGCACTGCAATTCAGCAACACAGCATACTGTAGAGATTACATGTTTCTCTTTGTAGACAGAGAGTTCTGGCCCGCTGAGCTGCCTAGCAATGGGAAAATCTTGTACTGTATGTAGCTATGTCAGGAAAAGAACAAAATTCAAAATTTCAAGGACAGCTTTTACTGAATATGTATTAATTTGACACTGATAAAATGTCAAAAAGTCATACATGGAACCAGTACAAATTGGAAATCTTCATATGTTTCTTTTACTTAATTTTCTTTCACTACCTTGAGAAACTTTGATAACTAAGTAATCTCTTTGTCTTATTTTATCATCATTCTCCTTCATCTCCATAGGTCACTTTCCTTAGTGCACAGATACCCATAAATACTCTCCTGGGAAACACACAACCAGGTAACAGTGACAAAATCCTCCCTTTTCTGTTTCTCATACAAAATCTCTTTACAACTTTTTCTCTCCTTTCAATAGACATTTACGAAGAAGTCTTCAGTTATTCTTGGTATTTCATACATGTCTTCCTAAATCCTGACTGCTAGAGAATTTTTCCATGCTATTTGATTCCTAATTCTTTTCATTGCTGTGACATAATCCTCTTCTGGTCACTGTTATAACTGTTTTCTGCTTAGTCTTAGTGGATTTCTAGTTTTGTCCATATATGTTTGCTTTTAGCAGAAATTCTCACAGTGTACATACTACCTCTACCCACTTCACACATTCTTACAATCTTAGCACCAAATAAATGCTAACTCCTAAATTTATATCAATAAGTCAGTTTCATTCATTATTTTTTTCTTTCACTTTAGATTTGGATTCAGTATCTGCTACACATCTCCCTAATATTATGCTAATTTTTAAAAAAAATTTTAAAAACTAGCATGTGGGAAATGGGCTTTCTTTGTGTCTCTGTTCCCAAATATGCTTCATTCATGTATTCATTTATGTATGTATATTTGATTTTTCACTAGTCAGGAATACTTGTGAATTTTATTCTTAATTTCTTTTATATTGTATGCCATATCCAGTGAACAAATCCCTTCCTGATACTTGAAGATTTTTCACCCCTTTTTTATTAGAGGAACATTTTAAAAATGAGTATTTTATTATCTCAAGTATAAATCACTGCAGCTTCTGGCCATTTCCTTAAATTCATTCTCACACACTGCATCCAGAGTGCTTTATTTAAAACCCATCCAGACCATGTCACTTGTCAGCTTAATTCCCTTCAGTAACTCCCTAAATTCCATACGTGGTATTTAACTCCATCAAAACTCTGGCTACTACCAATCTGTCTAACTTTATCACAAGGAAACTTTCCACTGCTCTTTTAAGATTGGCTCTTGCTGGCTTCTCTTTGCTCTATTGCTGCTGTCTTCACATTTCCAGCAGTGAGACATCTAGTTATATCATCATGCTTTGTTGTATGTATGTGTTTCCTTCCCACATGGACTATGAGTTCTTGAGTTCCTAAAGGTTCGAAATTGAGATCTATCCATCTACCTTTTCCTAATATCGAGCCTGTTTATTAGTAATTGCTCAACAGATCAACGTAATAATATCTATGTAATAAATCAATATTCTCACCCAATTTATTATAATTAATTATGCTGTCTTCCCC
Organism: Cuniculus paca; assembly: GCA_004365215.1. NCBI lineage: Eukaryota > Metazoa > Chordata > Mammalia > Rodentia > Cuniculidae > Cuniculus > Cuniculus paca. The sequence goes on along the minus strand of RJWT010029371.1, from coordinate 10,057 downwards.
TGTGGTGTACATTTAAGGATACCTCATTGATATTCAGTATTTTAAAGCATGACTAACACACACATACAAAAGTAATACTATTCATTGAATGACTGACATATTACCGAAGAGTTCTAAGTTTTAATGGAGAATAAATTTTAATTTGAAACTGTAGTTGTGCAGTCTCTCTTCACCACACTTATACATTATCAAGCGTACAGAATGTTGTCTTCACTAGTTTTTCACAAGTAATTTTCTCTTGAGATTGAGTCTCTGATATGTTCTATAACCATGTAAACTTTATACACAGCGTTGCATGAGCTTAGCATGGTGCATGACATAGTAATTAGTCTGTAAAGATTATCAAAATAATCTCCTCAGACTAGACTTTCATATGAAAAATTGAATGTGCATTTTGTTTTTTATTGCTTTAAATACAATTTTTTTAATGAGTAAATGTCTCATGCTCTGGTATGAGTTTTACTATTTCTTCAAATATACAAAGTCCTCTAGGAAATCTGTTTCATCTTTTAAGGTTTTTAAATTCTCCTTCAAGTATTTGATTTAAACACTTAGCTGATCCTTAACACTCTGATTCTGGTTTTAATTTTTCAAGGAACTTCATCAACTCCTTTCAGAAATATTTTAAGATAGAAGAAGGAGAAATATCAATAAATCTAAAGTAAATCAGCTATTATTTTTCTTCTGAATTTCCCTAATAAAGAACTAGACAGATCAAATGGTAAAAAAAGAAAGGAAAGAAAAATTAATTCATCATTCTTATTACAATCTAATGTTAAGGAGAAGACAAAGATGTCAGAGTCTTTGACAACAGGAGTTACCTGATGTGGTCTCGGCCATGAGAACAGGCTTCCTATGAGTACTGAAGGAAAAGAAAATTAGTATTTCTGCCCCTTTACGGATAGATCATTTGGCCTTTTTTTCCCAAAGATCCTTGTGGCACAATTTAGTACGAACTTGAGCTTCTCATAAAATTCAGATTCCTTTCAGAAAACCCATTAATTAATTTCTTTAGTCTACTGATATTTTTGATGCAAAGCAGAATTAACTCCATGTTTAAGTTTTCTAATAGAAGAAAAATCCAATTCACACTTTTCTGTTGTAGCTTGAAACTGCCATATTTTTTAAGAATCTATTAAAATATAGATTAAAATAGTGTATTAGATTTCTAACCAAGGGGAGGCCTTTCATATAGGGAATCACTGAAATAATTGGTGGTAATAAATGAGGAATGACAACTGCAGTTACCTGGCCAGGAACATTTTCTATAGAGAAATTGTCGTTAATACATATTAGGTATTTCCCTTATAGCTGGCAGCACTGTGAATAACCTTAGAAACATTTTTAATTCAATCTTGATGCAGTCCAATGATGTTAACAGTATTTTAATAATTCTCTCAGCCAGAGTACCAGTTAATCTAATCAACCTGACTGGATTAAGAGGCTCCTGGAGAAGAGATAGGATTGTGTATCTACCAACATCATCAATGAACTGGCAGAAACTGAATGGGCCATTAGGTGCTGAATTATTGGAGCAAGTGGATCATGGGGACGTGACCTGAGGGTCCCTGGGCTTGTCTTATCTCGTCCCTGGACTCTTCTTCAGGCTCATTCCTACTCTATCCTTCCAAAACATTACGAGTTGGACAGCTATTTTCTGGGACAATGCCATGATCTGTCTACATTAGAGACAGCTAAACATGGACTAAACATGATCTTTCTTCATTGGAGACAGTTCAACACGATTGAAAATCCGTGAAATTGTGAGACAAAATAAAATTTCATTTGTGAACATCAGCAACAGGAAAGCTGGTCAACAGCTAGTGAGTGAATAAACCAAGACTGAACAAGATACACAATCTTTGAAGCTCATTTTCTTTATTATACCATATATGGCTTCAGGTGGATTGAAAAAAAATGATAAAATACATAGAGAAGTTTAAGTTATAAAAAAAATTATAGTAAACAACATACTGTCTTGGTTCCCCTTAAAGTGCTCTCCTAGGCTTTGAAAACACTTATGCCATCATTCCTGCTTCTTTCTGTTGAATTTCTCTTTCATGAGTGTCTTCACAAGGTGTGTTAAAGAAAATACAGTGAGTGCTGCTGAGTGCCAACCAAAAGAAAGGCAGGTTCAAAAACTGGCTCATAAAAATAAGATGAGTGTTCTCATTCACCTTCCTCACTGGATCTGGCACTGTGTAACTTTTAGTTCATCCCAAAGTCAAAATGTCCATAAAAAGTGAATCTTTTCAAATCTACTCAAGGCTTCAGTGCAGCCACTGAGGTGCAACTAAAGACACATATGATAGAGGTCTTCCAGAACTGCTTCTGGAAGTGAGAAATATAATGGGACAAGTGCGTTTGAAATAAAGGAGAGTACTTTGAGGAGAAAAATACTTTCTTATAGGTCTGGAGACCTGAGCTCTAAAATGTATTTGTTGGTCAGCTTGGTTTCTATGGAGGCTCTGAGGAAGCACCTGTTTTATATCTCTTTCCTAGCTTCTAGTGACTGCGGGCAATTCTGCCCTCTATGTATCTGTTTATTTTCTGATGAATAGGAAACATATTTGAATTTAAGACTGTTCCTTGACAGAATTTTGAGATTCTTCATACTTCTACAAAAATATTTTTCAAATAAGGACATAGTCTCAGATACTGTTATTTAGGATCTCAGGGTAATATTTTGAAGGACACATTTCAAAAGTTTAAAAGGGGTATTAAGATGTGGAAAGCTACTGACTATATATGTAAAGTTACAATGTTATAAAAGAACCAAAGAAGTGACACAGTTTATCACTGATTTTAATCCCACTGCTTAATTTTCATCAGAAATGTCTTATGAGGGAAAGAATTCCATGTTTTGTTTATTTATTACAAAGTTCAGACTGAACGCAAAAGTGAGAGTTAATAAAATCCATGTGTATCAGGCAACACAACTGCTGATTTAACGTTTTTACAGAATGAATCAGAAAGTTTTGCCAATAAAATGATTTTGTTGACGAGGAAACAAGTTATAAGATATATAATTTGGTTCTTGTAAAAAGTTTTTCCTACTGGAGCTCTACTAGCAATAAAAAAATTACAAATTTTAATATTTATTTTTGAACTTATAAAAATCGTACATACTTATTGAAAATATTGTGATATTTTAAGGCATGTATATAGTGTGAAAAGACACATTAAGGTAATTGGCATTTTCATTATCTCGAATTATTCTTTTCTTTGTGTTGGGAGCATTCGGTAACAGCTCTACTAGCTGTTGAAATTTACGTTTAATTTTTGTCAACCTTAGTTATCATGGTGTACTATACAGAACATTGCTAATTATTCCTGCTATCCAACTACACCTCTGTATCCACTAATCATTCTCCTTCCATTCCTCCCCTGTTGTCCACCTTTCCAAGCTGTAATAACCTATTACTGATTCTATGCAGTTGATGTTTTGTGCACATGCATGTGTTTGTGAGCATGTGTGTATTTGTGAGCGTGTGTGTGTGTTTGGTTTTTGTTTTGTTTTGTTTTACTTTCACATAAAAAGTGGAACACACAGTATTTGAGTATTAGCCTTTCTGGCCATGACTTACTTCACTTTATTCCTCTGTGTGTATATTTATGCTCTATTTTCATTTTTAGCATCTTTTAAAGCATTTACATGGCTTAAACATTTCTCAGGCTTATTGAATACTCTAGGAGAAATATGTACATTTTAATGATTTTTAGCACATAAAACAGTTTTTATATCTGAAGAGAGGCTGAAAGAGCAGTGTCTTCAGCCTACTCCCATGTTGAGGACACTTAATATATAATACAAGAGTACTTGGAACATGAATGAAAAAAAAATCAAACCAGTCTTTGTGTTTTATTCCAATGACAACTAACAATTCAAAAAATTATTCCTATTGAAGTTAAGAATACAAATTGTCTCATTTTGTATTTTAGAGCTGGCAAAGCATTTTTGGTTCAGTAAAAATAAAAATTTTAAAAAATATTCCTATTTTGTGATACATAAAATTTTAACTCAATATGCTAGCTGTGTAATATTTTTCAAAGAAAAATAGACAATGTGCATAGTGAGGAATCATTGAGTATTACATATTTTAGAATTATAACAGATTAAAAAGCTAATTAGATAATGTTTCTAAAAGAATAATATCAGCTTCTGTCACTGATTACTGATGTAGTGATTTCTGAAAAGACTCAGAGATCCTTTACCAAGGTCCTTAATCAAAAGTAGGACTGTGACAATTTCAAGATTGATAAAGTAAATTGCTTTGTCCAATTCACTTGGTCCTCTTACTGTAACCCAAATTCTTTTAATCATTTGCTAACTGTGTTATAAACAATGAAAAGTTGTTCTGATTATGCTGGATAGGTTTAATATCCTACTTTCCAAGATAAAAGTCATAATTATCAATTTCTTGCCTAGATTTTTTTCATCTCCACAAGCTTTTCTCCACTTTAGTTGTGACTTCATGTTGAGAACTTCACTGAATAGTTTATTTAGCACTTGCCTTTTTCCCTAATTACTTTTATATTTAAAATAAATAATGATCTTTTGGAAAATAGGGAACTAGTAGGTCCCAAAATAGAGGGTTTAAATTTAATTATTAACTAGCTGAAGTCAACACCAGTTAAAGAAAATCGAGGAGAAGATAGCATAACTCTATGTTGAGGCTTTACAAATGAGTAATACAAGATTTCTATTATCTTTAATTGATAACAGTTATATACTTTCACTATATACAATGTAAATTTATAATACTGCATTCATGTATATATTATATACACAGTGTAGAGTATTTATATCTAGCTAAATAACATATCTATTACTTCACATACTTATCATTTCTTTGTGTTATTATCACTTATAATCTATTGCAATAAATCATTTCTTTCCTATATAACTGAAATTGTGCACCCTTCGATTAGCACCTTCCCCACTTTCATTTACCTCTCTATGTGTTTAGCTTTTTTACTATTCTATGTTTTGTTAGCCAGCTTTTAGTCATTTTGACAAATATGCCTGAGAAAAGTTGTATTTTGCTTACAGTTTTAGAGAATTCAGTCCATGGCTTGTTGCTTCCATTGCTGTGGATCTCAGGTGAAGCAGTGGCCCAGAGAACTATATTCTTCAACTAGGTACCACAGCCTAAGTTTCCATTACCTCCCAAAGATGCCATTAAATTATAATCTCATCACTGGAATGATCCACTGAAGTTAAAGTCCTCATGATTCAATAGCTTGTCTAAGTCCCATATATGAAAAATGCTGTATTGGGAAACAAACTCTCAATACAAGAGTCTGTGGGAATACTTCATATTTAAACCATAATATACATATATGTGAGATTATGAAATATTATTATTTCTTTGTCTGGTGTATTTCACTTAGCACAATATTCTCCAGGTTCAATCATGCTGTGACAAATGACAGAATTTCCTCCCTTTAATGACTGCATAGCATTCCACCACATATATATTGATGGGCACTTAGGTTCCTTCCTATTTTGACTTTTATGAATAAATGAATAATGCTGAAATGAACTTTTGAGGGCAGACATTGCTTCAGTCCCTTTGCATTCATACAGAGAAGTGGAATTGTGGCACTACATGATAATGTTTTGATTGGTTTATTTGTTTGTTTCAGAAAAATCCATACCATATTCATAATGGTTGCCATTTTTCAGCAACAGGAAAAATTCCAAAATTAATATGAAATTACAAAAGATTCTAAATAGTCAAAATAATCTTCAAAAAAAAAACCCATAAAGTTGGAGGTATCACCTTACCTCATTTCAAAATGTATTATAAAGCCACAGTAATCAAGGAGCATGGCACTGGTAAGAAAACAGTCATATCAATCAATAGAATGAGATAGAGAGTATAGACATAAATCCATACATTTACAGTTGATTGTTTTTTGATTATGGTGGTGAATATATACAACAGGAAAGGACAATTTCTTTAGTAAATAGGTATTGGTAAATTTGGATATTTCAAACTGAAGAAAGAAACTGCATGCCTATCTCACATAATATACAAAATCAACTCAAAAATGGATTGAAGACCTGAAACTGTAAAACTGCTAAAAGATATGTCTAAAACAACTATCGATTTGGGCAATGATTTCTTAAATATGACCCAAAAGCACAGACAACAAAAGTAAAATATACTAGCATGATTGCATTAAACAAAAAACTTCTGTACAACAAAGAAAGCAATCAACAGAAATCAATAGACTGAAAGGACACTCCAAAAATAGAGACAAATATTTGCAACCCTTAAATCTTAAAAGAAGTTAATATCCAAAAACTAAGGAATTCAAACAATTTAAGAAAATAATTAATCTGATTAAAAATGGTCCAAGGACCTAAATACACATTTCTCAATGGAAGACATACAAATTACTAACAAATACATAAAAATGTTCTGTATCATATCCATCTGGGAAAGCATTTTAAACCAAAATAAAGTATCAGATTACACCTGTTAAAATGTCAGTTATCAAAAAATAAAATAACTAGTGTTGGTGAAGATGTGAAGGAAACGGAATCTTTATACAATTTTGTTTGGTATTATCACAGTTCTTATTACTCTAAGATAGCCCACGTACAATTTTAGTAGTCTAAGAGGTATGAATAAATGCTATCTCTTTGCTACGGACTGTTTTCGTACTATCAAAACTCCTGTCCTAAATCCCAACCCTCAACGTTAAAATACTAGAAATTGGGGCCTTGGAGGGGATTAGGTCATGTGGATGTATATTTCATGAATCCTTTCCTTCTCTCACGTGAGACCTGCCAGACAGACTGTCATTTATGAGCAAAGAAGCTGGTCCTCATCAGACAGCGAATCTGGTCTAAACTCTAAACTTTCTTAGCCTCCAAAGCTGTGGAAAATATATAATGTGTTGTTTATAACAAGCCACTCCTGACATAGTAATTTTGGTAGCAGCCATAAAATAATGAAACATTACTTGTTGGTTTTTCTATTCTGTTCAACTCATAAGTTGAAAAGCATTTATTAAATATCTTCCATGTTCTGGGTACTGAGAATATAACAATAAAGTAGATGATATCCCTGACTGCCTAAGAAGTCTAACTTAGTAGGAAAATAGGTGTGTGATATGGAAAATAAAGTGATAAATGTCAGATAATAAAAAGCACATTATAGTGCTGTGCAGAACAAGAAGGACTCAATAAGCTAAGGCATTAAGATGACCACTCTCTTATAGAGTGGACGGTCTTAAAATATTTGCTAATTTATAAACTTCTCAGGTATTTAGAGAACAGATTTTGCTTCTATATCCAAAAGGAAGTCTACTCATAGGATTGGAATTTCTATAAAGATTTCCTTTTACCGTTGAATCAATTGCATTGCATCCAGTTGATCCAAAGTGTCATATTCATATATCAATATGACCAACAGTGTATATCCTTAATAAACCTAATTTCTCACATAAAGAATTATCAGTGTGGTGAGACAAAATAACTTGAAAGAAAAGCTCCTGAAAGTTTTTCAGTTTCACTATGAGGGCAGATATCTAGACTCCCACCAAATCAAACTTCCTTGCTCTTACACTTCATACAGACACCTGATAATCACAGGCAGGAAAAAAATGAGGCCTAACTGTTCAGCATGATAATCTTGAAAGAGAATACATACAGGTGGGAAGCAGAAGTCCTGGTTTATGTCGCTCAGGTGTGCCTCCTTCTGAAATATGTATTTCCTGGAAACAATTTGACCCAAAACATAAAGACAAACATAAACAAAAAGAAACTTAGAGATGAAAGCAAAGTAGACTAAAAATTAAATATGGATAAGTTGTTAAAGAAATGACTGAGTGTTCAGATTGGTGCTCATCAATTCTGCAAAATATGTGAATGGCCAAAAGAATGGTTCGAACACCTCTGAACCGAGGAAAAATAGTTACACAGTTAAGAAGGACAAACATTTCTAAAACACACAGTAAAACGATCTTTAAATGTTCCCGTAGTTACAGACACAGTTTTTCCTCCACTGAAAGCTCCCTGGAACTTTAAAACAGGCCCTCATCTTGCTGATAGGGAAGTTGAACTCAACAGGGCTCCAGTGGTTTGTTATAATAACACACAACAAACCTGGCTAGAACCCAAATTAGGTCTCCTAATTTGCTGCTCTGCCCGTTCCTGGCATTGTTGAGATCTCTGAATTATTTAATCAAAGCAGGATCATACTTCCCTGAGCTCAATATGGTGAGAATATTCTATTTAATAACATTTTTCTCTTTGCAAACAAGAGTTTTTGCAATAAAAAATACAGAAATCAAAGATCACATTTTTATGGCTTAACAGTAGTATGTAATTCCCACTAGGAGGCATATTCTCTGCTCTTGAGCTTATTATGTAAAAATGCTTTCATGCTCCTCAGTACTGTCCATGGGTTTAAAAATTTTGAGGAATCACTACTCTAAATAATGCAACTAAAGAATTTTTGAAGGGCTAGGAATTTGCTCAGGAAAAGAGCAACATGGGTATAGGGTCTCTGGAAAGTGTAGAATGATGCTCCAAAACATGACTAGTCCCAGTGGTGGGACGTTCACCAGATTGGGAAAAGGAACATGGTGAATAGAATACATTGATTTTCTTACTTTCTTTTTTGAAGCTAACCTAAATTGGCAGAAAAAGAAAACTGATTTATATCAATGTGCCTAGCAACAAATTTGAAAGGTGGAAGGACAAGTGGTCACGGGGCTTGTGAGCAGAAATCTGGAACCTACCATGCAGGGCAGCTGAAGATCCAAAGCGTGCACATCCATGTGACCCCCTCTCCAGAAGACTCGGGAAGTGTATGGCACAATCGTCAAAGTGGGGTTGCAGGCAGAGTCATCTACAAAAGGATTACAAGCACTCGGGAGACTAAGGCAAGAGGATTGCTATGAGTTTGAGGCCAGCCTGGGCTACAAAGTGAGTTCAAGGCCAGTCTGAACTGTTTAGTGAGACCTTGTCTTAAAGAGACCAAAAAAAAAAAAAAAGAAGAAGAAGAAGGATTACAGACTAAATCTGTTTTCAGAATCTTAATTTTTCTCTCTTTTCGTATGGATAGGTGAGTACTTTTCCTCCAATACAAAATAACTAGATTTGCTCTTCGAAGAATTGTAAGGAGAGTTTCCATACTCACAGACATTGCATACAGCTGAGGCAAACGATCGTGTACTTAAAGAGTTAAGTGAGCATACACTTCTAGGTCTATGTTCAACTCTAACTCTTTTTTCCCACGTGGTGCTGACATCTGGGTTCCTAAGCTCAGGAGAAGAAATAGAAGATGTGATTCTTTCCCATAAAATAATGACAGAGGAAAAAACCTATAGAAAACAACCACCGACTGTTTCTGCACTGCATCTGAATCTCTCAACTCAGAAATCCACTTTGTGAAAGTCTGCTCATTGAACAGAACAATACCAAATAAATAAGTGAATATATAAAACATAAAATAAAACAAAAGGAATCAGAAGAGAAATAATGAGACAGACTATAAAAAAATCCTTTCCTTAGGGAAAGGAAGATATTTTCCAATTAAACAAGGAGAAATTACAAAGATATTAATAGACTAAACAGGGTTATTATGTGTTAAGTAATGGCAATAATAGTTAAAGTAAGTTAATGGTGAAAATGTAACTCAAACAAACCACTTGGGAACATAGTTTGGAGGTCTGTTGAATTTAAACATGCAACTTCTCTGTGACTCAGTAAATCCTCTCCTAGATACATACAAAAAGTACAAATATAAGACACTTGTCAATATCAACTATCAATTATCATGTGAATCAGTGTGAACACTTTTATACTGCTGGTTGCATTATAATTTTGCAAAGCTTGGAAAAACAATTTGACATTTCCTTGCAAGTTAAATATTTTCATGTCATGCAAATTAGCAATTATTTTACTTCTAGGTAAAAGCCTTATATATACACATATGTCTGCTGGGTGATATGTATGAGTTTTACATCAGCCTTGTTCATATAGATAAAAAAAGAAAAAAAATTCTAGGGCCAGGAATTTAGATCAGTGGCAAGT
>RJWT010029370.1:0-14927 GCA_004365215.1 Cuniculus paca | reverse complement strand
TGTGATGCTTGTCTGTAGCACTTGGCCCTTAGTAAATATTCAGCAAATGTTAGTTATCATTGTTATTTATATAGTTTTAAAATATATCTAAAATGAAAGGCCTTTTCTAATGTTTATATAATAGTGGATTCAAGGGCACTCAGATACAACCCAGATCATTTGATTTCAGTTGTTTTATATTAAACATGGCTAGAGTATTTTAACTTTGTTCTTCTACACTTCTAAAGTGACACAAGGAACGAATACCCTCCTGCTGCTGTGTTTCTTGATTTGATCTGAATGTGAATACTTCTAGGGCTCAAATGAATGACTATAGTCTTGAATAAGTCTCTTTGTAATCTTGATTCTATCTTCTCTCTCCCATCATCAAAGTCACAGGTTATAATTAATCAAATCATTGTGTTAGTATTTTCAGGATATATTTTTCTAAATTATTTACTACAGTAACCCTTTTTCCTGTGAAACTGGGGGTTGAACCCATGGCCTTCTCACTGAGTTAAGTCCTCAGCCCTTTTTTATTTTTAATTTTGAGACAGGGTCTGGCTAAGTCTTTAAATTGCCCAGGCTGGGCTCAAAATATGTGATCCTCCTACGTCAGCCTTCCAGAGTGCTAGGATTACAGGTGTGCCCTACAGTAGATAGCTAACGTTGTTTTTAATGACACTAATAGATAAATATTCTCGTAATATATATACACATATACATAGTGTAGTAATTTTAGAATTTTTCTCAGATAATATGGAAAATGGTTAAAAAAATCATAATTTCTTAAATTTAAGTTTGGGAATAATTTTCCCCAAATTTAAAAAAAATTATGCCTGTGTTTTTATATTAAGTATTTTTATAGAGAAACATATGTGTATTGGTTCTTAATATCTGCACAATACTCTTGTATTAATGTTCCATAACTTAGCCAATTTCCTCTTGATGGATGTTTGTCTTTTAAATGTTTTGCTCTTTTCTGACAGATACAGGAAAGAGCAGAGTCCGTCACTGATCTTTTCCAAATTTATATTCCAGTTGTCTTTCTGAAAACAGTGCTATCTGCCTCACCAGTCTGATAAAAAAAATGCTGTCTGTATTCCCACAAGCTAGTACAGTTGTCAAAGCCTTACCCATCTGGTCTCACAGCTGCATTTGTCTCTTGCATTCCTAAGTGTGGCCTCCTTCACTGTACTGATTCCCAATATTCTTTATGCCTAAACAGCTCTCTACCTATCGTTTCAATAATCTCTGTGTCTCAAATCCCCGATCAAATACCTCATTCTGGCAATTCTACCTTGTTCTTTATACAAGGTCCCACCCAAATATCACTTCCTAAAAGGACTCATGAACTCCCTTTCCTTACTTTATAGCAGGTTACCCTCTCTGTGCGTTTCTTCATTTGACAGTTAGGGGATGATTTGTGAAATAGATCTGGAGCTAAATTTGGAAAATGGTAGGTTTACTGTTATGAGTCATTGCTGTTTGAAATACTAGTTTGTTACTCTTTCTTATTCTTAATACTAACAGCCTAGACAGATTGTCTTCTATAAATATATATTTAAAATGGTTACTATCTTTTTATTAATAACAAAGTGGCAAAAGGATTAGATTTTTAATTCCTTGTTAAATTTCTTTCAGTTATTTTAATCTCAAAAGACATGAGATTGGTTTTTGGATTTTCTTTAGATATCTTTAATTATGCCAACATATCCATAATGTTGGAAAAGGTAAAATTTAGTTAATTTTTAAGTAGTCATAGAACTATTAGAAGGTTATATTTTTAAATTTCTGCTTGTGTTTTTACTCAACTTTTATTAGAATAAAAATGTAACAAGAGATTTTTTTTTTGTTAGTCATGTATATGTTTGCTAAGCTGGTGTAGATTTTGGCATAAGCAGTTAGGAATATAAATTTATTCTCAAAGTGTATTAGTAATTTTATTTCAAAACTCATTAAGATGAGGTAGGATTGAATAAGAAACTCTTGAGATTTATAGTTATTAGCATGGTAAATCTCTACTTAAATGGAAACATATTTGAATTACATTTTATGAACTCAAATTGTGATAGGAGTGATTTGAATGTTGTTTTCTATTTTGTGCATCATAATTTCCATGTTTTTTATTTTGCTTTTTGTTTTCTTTCTTTTTTTTTTTTTTGTTTGGTTTGGTTTGGTCCTTCTCTTGAAACAGCCAGAAATCACTGTGGAAAATCTCCCCACTTATTTCAGACTTCAGAAACCATTACTTATTTTGTTCAGCGATGGCAGCATAAATCCTCAATATAGAAAAGCAGTGTTGACACTAGTGGGACAGAAACACTTGGATTCATTTACTCCTTGCTGGCTAAATCTGTAAGTCTGTTTTATTTTTTCTCATATGTAGAAGGCAAAGAACGTATAATTATATTTTCATTAGGAAATGACACTCTGTAACTCTGTGTTGGGTTAATGTGAGACCAAATACATTTTCACGATATTTTAGTAACTAAAGTCCTATAAACAACATCCAAGATGATCTTGTTTTGAACTGCATCTTATTCTACAATAAAAATTCAAAAGTAGTAATTTTTCTGATTTTTGAAAATTACAAAAATAGGACAGTGTACAGTTGCTTGAAGTTTTATTAATAGTGCAGCTTACTGCTGGAGGCAATTTCCCCAGGTGATTATCATTTATAAGTTATCTGATTGTGGTATTTTCATAATGTGGAATGTGCTACATTGGGAACAGTAGGTAACTTTAACTGGTTTCTTTGTAGGAACATAATTAGTTTTCATCTCTTTAATTTGAAAAGAATCTCTTCTTTTTCTTGATAAAAGGCACAACTTTATTTGGAAAAGTTGTTTTTATATAAATAAATATCCTATTACAGATATGTAACTGATTGGTTTTTTAGCTGACATTGGACAGTTACTTTGTTAAGCTGTGGAACAAACTGATTGCTTGTCAGAGCTATGCCAAGAAGCCTTTGGGTGGTGTGTACTATTCATAAAAACGGCTAGCGGCTGCCTCATTTTCTCCTAGAACAAACAGTGCCCGTGTTAGAAAACTTTTTAAGAATCTGATTACTAACAACATAGTTACAGTAGAGGTTTTAAGATATCTTTTCTTAGTATAAACTTATTGACATGAGACTAACGAAAAGTTTCATGTTCCATACACTACTGTTTTCATTTTTTATTTAGAGAAAAACCTACTAATTAACATGTTTGATTTGTTTCCTCTCGTAGCAAGAATACTCCTGTGGGGAGAGGAATATTGCAGGCGTATTTTGGCCTTCTGCCTCCTCTTCCTCTTTTGGTTTTGGTGAATCTGCATTCAAGTGGCCAAGTATTTGCATTTCCTTCAGACCAGTCCATCACTGAACAAAACCTTGCATTGTGGCTTAAGAAATTAGAAGCAGGACTAGAAAATCATATCAGTAAGTTTTCTCTTAAAACACAATTTCACGTTTTGTTGGATGGATTTAAAACTTTAATTATAGCTAACGAATGCTAGGAGGAGTTGGACCGTTCCCGTGTTTATGTTGATAGGTGCCTGTGATAGCATCGCATGGCCTAAATAGGGCAAGGACTCAGTTGGACACAGTTGCTCGCCTACGAAACAGTCAGCTTGTTTACTACGGCCTCTTTCTTCTTTGGAATTTTAATTCCTTACATCCGTATTGCTTCTATAGATTGTCAGTGTCTTCAAACATGTGATTTTTATAGTTTATCCAATTTAAAAGGTTGTTATAGTGGGAGCATGGACCTACTGAAGCATGAGTCCTTCATGCTGCTTAGAAAACTTAAAATTGTGCACGGCACAAGACACTTCTCAGATTGCTTTCTTCTATGCATGCCAGTTTTTTTGTTTTCTATAACTATAAGCAAATATACTGTTTTGTAGAACATGGGAACATTTTATGTAAAATTGAGTCTAAATATCCTAGGAATGTGTATCTCCAATTGAAGTTCCCTTTTAGTTTCTCCCTCTATACTTATTATTATTGTTATTGCTTTTGTTGATCAGTGAGTTGGCCTTTACATTATAGGCCAGTTACTTTATAGAAAGTTACTGGTGGAATAAAAATGATAATATTTATTGAGCACGTGTTCTTTTCTAGGCATGGTGCTAAATATATTTCAGGGATTATCTGATTTAATCTCACAACAACCCAAGAGTTCTAGATGTTGTCATTATAGTCTTTTTTTTTCAGATAAAAAAAATTGAGACAGAGGTTAACTAACTTGTCAAAAGTTATTCAACTAATAAATGCTAGAGCAGGGATTCACACTAAACAGTCTTAACTCCAGTGTGCCTACTCTTACCCATATTGCCTAATCCACGTGTTAGTTTATGAACAGTTTAAAGAAGGAAAGATGTATTTTTCACTCACAGCTGCAGAGGTTCATGGTTCGCAGCCACTAGCTCCGTGGGTGAGGCAGAGCATCATGGCACAAGTGCCTGGCAGAGCTAAGCCGCTCATCTCATGGCAGCTGAGAAACAGAGAAAGATCCAGGAAGGAAGGAACCAGAGACAAAATATACTCCCCAGCATCATGCCTCTGTGATCCACTCTCACTTTCTAGTAATGTCATCAAGTTATGGATGCTGTTATGGCTTGTATCTAAACGTTCCCCAAAAGCCTAATGCACTAAAAGCCTAGGCTTTTTGGAGGTGGCTGGACCAAGGATGGGTGACTATGGATTAAGGGTATGATAACTAAATTAGTCCACTGATTGGGTTAGCACAGTTCTAGGTATGGATAATGGAAAGGCCCACCCTGGGTGTGGATGGCGTCGTCCAGCAGGCTTGTAGCATGGATGAGATAAAAGTCTAAGAAGGCTTGGTGCTTCCTGCTTGCCATGTGATGGACCGTTTTTCCTCTATGATGCCGCTCAGCCGTGCCACTCTGCCTTGGAGCCAGCCAACTAGGGACTGAAACCTCTGCAGACTGTGAACTGTTTTCCTCCTCTAACCTGTAGGTATTGGATGTTTTGTCTGAGCAATGAGAAAAGTAACTAAGACAGATTTATCGGTGGATTGATGAATCTGTTCATCCACTTACGAAGTTAGAGCCCTCATGATCCGTCATGATTCCAACAGTCCACCTCTAAGTATGAGGCTTCGGGGGGACAGTTCAGATCGAAACTGAAACATGATCAAGTGTGTAATGTTGCTGTTTTTTATTGACTTTATAATCAAGTAATTGAAATAGTCTGTGTAGTCACCAGTACTGTCAGGTGATAACCAGGCTTAAACTCCGTAGTTATTCTGTCTAATCTATGTACATAACTATTTGAGGGAAGCACTTCTGTTTAATGAAATAGTATTCTCATAAGTATTAGTTTGTATTTACTTGAGTAGTTATAATAACAGCTAACAAACTTGTTTTATTAATTATTTTATGTAGTGTACACACAAAGCCTATGTGGTAGGTATTACCCACAGAAAGTAAGTACCACTCTATTTCAGTAAATTTAATAAGAGCTAACATTTATAGACTGCTTACAAGGTGTCTACCACAATGCTAAGTGACTTATCATTAGTTATCTTTTAATTCCCATGAGAATCATATGAAAAATTACCCATAGCAGAGTGAACAAAGTAACTAGTACAAAGTCATAGTTAAGCAGCAAACGAGGAAGCTTGGATTCCAGCCTCTTTCACCCTAGAGCCAAAAATTTTAATTGTCAGATAAGAAACTATATATTTATGCTGTACAACATGGTGTTTTGATATATGTACACATTGTGGAAAGAGTAAATCAAACTAGTTAACATGCCTGTCAGATACATATCATTTCCTCGTGATAAGAACATTCAAAATCTACTGTGTTAAAATCGTTTACATATATAATACATTATTATTTATTGTCATCACCATGCTATACAACAGAGCTCCAAAAATTGTTTCTCCCGTCTAACCAACTTCATACTCGTGTGCCAACATCTCTCCATTTCTTGCCCTGCCCTGGTGACTACCCTCATACTCTGCTTCTCTGAGTCTGATTATTTTAGATTAACATCTTTTATGAGTGAGATCTATGAGGCATTTGTCTTTTTGTGCCTGGCTTATTTTACTAAAAATAATATCTTTTGGATTGATTCATATTGTTGCAAATGACAGTCTTTTCCTTCTTTTTTAAGGCAGAATAGCATTCTTTTGTAATCGTATACCACAACCTTGTTATCTACTCATCCTTTGATGGACGCAGGTTGATTTCATGTCTAGGCTATTAATAATGCAGCAGTGAACTTGGAATGCATATGTCTCTTTGACATACTGATTTTTAATTCCTTTGGATATGAACCCAGAAGTGGAATTGCTGGACCATATAGATCTATTTTTTAATTTTTAAAAGAACTTTTGTCTATTTTCCATCATGGTTTTACTAATTTACATTCCTACCCACTATATACAAGGGTTTCCTTTTATCTACATCCTTACCATGCTTTTTCTCTTTTTCATAAAATTTATTTCATAAATTTATTCTTATGACAATTCATTGTGGAAAAGTGTTCAGGTCCTTTGCTTATTTTTCAGTTGAGTTGTTTTTGTTTTTGTTTTTTTGCTGTTGAGTTGCTTATATTTTTTGGATATTCACCCCTTATCATATGTGTGGTTTGCAGATGTTTTCTCCCATTCTGTAGTTTGTCCACTCTTGTTTCCTTTGTAATGCAGAAGCTTTTGTCTTTGATAAAAAAATAGTCCCATTGGTCTAGCCTTGTTTTTGTTGTTTGTGCTTCTGGATCATATTTTTTAAAAACTCCCAAAATTGAAAAAAAATAAAACCAGTTTCAAGAGGCTCTTCCCTTGTGTTATCTTCTAGTAATTTAAGACTTTAATCTATTTTGAGTTGATTTTTTGTAGATGGGGTCCGCTAAGTGTCTAACATTGCTCTTCTAAATGTCATTACAATATGCATTGGACCCAACACCACATATTGAAGACTCTTGCTTGTGTGTTTTGGTACTTTTGTTGAAAATGAGTCAAGATTAATTCAGTGCATTTATTTCTGGTCTCTATCCTGTTGTACTGAACTATGTATCTGTCTTTATGCCACTAACCTACTGTTTTGTTTACTGTAGCTTTGTGTAACACATTTTGAAGTCAGATAGCTTCCTTTTTTTTTTTTTTTTTTTACTAAAGATTGCTTTGACTAAATGAATTTTAGGATTTTTTTTTCTGTTGAAAACATTGGGATTTTAATACAATTCTTCAAATCTGTAGATTTGTTTGGGTAATGCAGATATTGTAACATTATATTTTTCTAACCTATAAGCAGGGATATTTTCCCTTTTTTCTTCAGTTTCTTTCATCAGTAAAGTTTTCAGTATATGGAATTTTCACTTCTCTAGCTAAATTTATTACTAAATATTTTATTTTTGGGTGTTATTGAGATTCTTTCAGTTGGTTTATAGTTAGCAGATAAAAATGCTATTGATTAGGTATCCTGCAACTTTACTGAATATATTTATCATGAGAGGTTTTTGGTGGAGTCTAGGGTTTTTTGAAAAGATCATGTCTTTTGTAACTAAAAACAGTTTAATTACTTTCTTTTCAATTTGGACAGAACCAGAATTTTGAAACACAAGAAAAGATCTCTTGCTCAGAACCTGTGATCCTAGCTCTGACATTATAATCTCTACTTTTCTGAAAATATAGTCTAGGGATATAGCTCAGTGGCACAGCACCTGCCTGAAAACATAGAAATTTGTACTTCGGTATAGGTGGTGTATGTTAATTTATATTTGCATTTTTATACAATTGTGGCACAATTAAGCATTTAATATAAATAAGTGAACACATGGCAACCTAGATCATTATACCAAGTAAATAGTGTGAAATTTGATGTAACAAGAAGTCTTATATGATATTATGCAGAGATTTTGTGTACCAGATTGTTTAATATTCTGGAATAATTCATACGAAATAGATAAATATTTTAAGATTGGAGTGGGGAGGCAAACAGGATACTTTTCATTCTAACTTATACCTATTTATATGTAATGTTAGTTTTTAAAACCCTAACAAGTAAAGGTTAACTGGCAGTAAAATGATAGATCCTTTTTTCCC
Organism: Cuniculus paca; assembly: GCA_004365215.1. Classification (NCBI taxonomy): domain Eukaryota; kingdom Metazoa; phylum Chordata; class Mammalia; order Rodentia; family Cuniculidae; genus Cuniculus; species Cuniculus paca. The sequence continues at coordinate 6,882 of RJWT010029370.1, read as the reverse complement.
CTATCAAAATTTATCTCTATGTAGAAAATGACTTGTAATTTAAAAACCAAAAATAGCTAATGATGATAAATATTTAAATGTTAAATACTTTTATTAGTATGTATTTGCAGAACATCATGATTATACTCATTGTGGGGAGTTGGGACAAATATATCTAGTTCTTAGTGACACTAAAAAAAAAAATCTAGCTTTGCTTAGATAAGTAAAATTAAAATCTTCATGCCTACAAATATATATTTCAGAATAAAACATTTCTAGTATGTTCATGTGATAGTGTTGCAGATGCTATTCATTAACCCTTCATTGTGTCTTCCAGCAATTTTATCTGCTCAGGAATGGAAACCTCCTCTTCCAGCTTATGACTTTCTAAGTCTGATGGATGCTGCCACAACTCAGCATCCCACTGGGAAAGCTCCAGGGTGTATGAAAGAAACAGATGTGCAGGAGAATGAAAAGGAGCAACATAAGGACAAACTGGCAGTCAGAAAAGAACCAGTGGAAACACTGAGAATAAAACATTGGAATAGAAATAATTGGTTTAAAGAAACAGAAAAATCTCTTAGGCCTCATAAAGAGTTATGATGTTCAAAAGTAAGCTGATTTCTTCGGGCTATAATTTAAGAGATGAAATTTATTTGAAAAACATTTCACCCACTAAGTATACCCCAACTAGCTCAATTAATATAAAAATTATTGAGATACTTGCTTTCCTTTTCTTTTGTTTATACCATCTCTTCAAAATACAGGCATATTTTACATTCAGTACCGCTTCTCAGTGTGGAATAGCCATATTTCAAATGCTCATTGCCCACATGTATTGTGTGATATTGTATTGGAAAGCTCAGTGCCTGTCAGAAACTGGGATAATTAATTTAACTTAGTTGTAGCCATATCAAACAACTGGTGGTTACGTTTGTTTTCTTGTAGTCATGGTATTTTAAGTAGCATTTATTAGCCAGGGGGTACTCTTGCTTCTGTGGGACATTTGGAATGTTGAGAGACGGTTCCGATGTCATGAGGCACAGCTGGTGCCTGGTGGGTAGGAGCAAGGGAGGCTGCTGAACACCCTACACTGGACTCCCCCATGACTGAGAGTTATCCTGCCCCCCAGGTCAGCAGCTGATATGGAAGAGAACCAGAGTTTCTAGGAATAAAAAATACAATAGTTAAAATTTAAAATTCAAATTAGACACCACCGAAAAGAGGGAGGTAACAGAAAGTTAGATCCTGGAAATTATTCAGCGTATACCAGGGACAAGAGATTTGGATACTCCAGAGAAACGGAGCGAATAGAAAAAAATCTATCTGGCTCTCACTTCAGTTTACATCATCAAGAGGTTCACTAGCCCACACTGGCCCTTGGGGTAGGCTGCAGAACTTGGGAAGCTGGTAGCTAGTCAGTCCAAGAAGCCAGAAGTTTCAGAACAACAGGAATCAATGATGCACCTTTAGTGTGAGGCTGAAGGTCTGGAAATCCCCCAGTCACTGGTCCAAATTCACATTCAAGGGTTGAAGAATCTGGGGCCTGCCATCCATGTGTGACAGCACCAGCATGGGGCACATCCCCTCTGAGGTCCAGCATGCAGGCCCAGGGATTTAGCTCAGTGGCATAATCGCCTGCCTGGCAAGTGCAAGGTTGTGAGTTTGATCCCTGTTACAAAAAAAAAAAAAAAAGTCCACCATGCATGTGTTCATGAGCTCGCCCCTTCTGAGTTTGTGTCCTAGCCAGGTGCCCAGCCTGCGGGATAGTGCTACCCATGTTTATAGCAGAGATCTTCTCCACTCAGTTCTTGGCCCACAAGTCAGACATCTCTGGAAACACCATTGCACCCACCTACAAGTGTGCTTTAGGCTTCTCTCAATTTAGTGAAGTTGACAGCCAAGATTAACCATCATAGGTAAAAATCATAAGAAATGAAATGTTCTAGGAGACAGAGTAATAAAGATTAACATGTGCAGTGGTTTTGGAGACAGAGCAGGGCAGAAACAGAAGCCATACAAAAGGACAATTAACAGAATTTTCCAGAACAATAAGAGACACTCACAAATTCAGGAAGCTTATAAATAAAGATTAAATAAAAACAAATCCACACTCTATACACAAACTGTGAACGTTAAATGCAAATAATATCTTAGGAAGTTCAAGAGTAAAAAATATGACACTCAAAGAAGTGACAATTTGAAACTGCTACACTAGAAGACCGATGATTTCGGGGTAAAGGAGAAAAAAAAAACTTGACAGAATTTTATATCCAGTATGTTATGGATTAAAAACTGGTGGTCAACTTAGCCCCAGCTGAATTGAATCAGCATGGTGCTGAGCGTAGATGGCAACCTGAGGAAAGTTGCCAGAATAAAAAGAGACGTGGAGAGGAAGAGCGGGGCATTGTGGGTTCTCGTAAGTGTCGTTATTTGGAGCCCTTGGTTCTCTTGGAGGAGCTCATCATGCTGCCTTCCCCAGGATGAGTTTGGCCATTATCGTCAGAGGAGCTCGGGACCTTGTTGCTGAGAGTGGCTGCAGTTCACTTTGGGGGAGCTCTGCTCCTCACATTGAGCATCACTTCCTGGCTCTGGAGGGGGAAGGTGGCTGCTGTTTAAACTCCAGGAGAAGTTGTCACACTGGCTTCCTGGCATGTACTTGACTGTTTTCATTGTCGGAGGATCACGGGACCTCATTGTCGCTGAGGATGGCTGTGGTACTTTTTGGGGAGTCCGGTCCTTATTTGAACATTGCTTGTTGCCTCCGCTATAGAACCCTCAACGTACTAGCACAGATCCTTTATCCTGCTGCCATAGACTTTCTAGCTTCCAGTGCTGACCTTTGGGCCTTCCCAGCAGAGATCATCAAACAGACTTGCATGAGTCTTTGTCGTGGGCTCTAGACCTCCAGTTGGACTCGGGGGGCGGGTATTGTCATGGGCTCCGGATCTTCAGCTGAACTCACGCAGGACATTACTGTGGGATATAGGCCCTCAGCTAAATTTCTTTTTTAGGTCTTTGGTGTTGTGGACAGATTTCCTGCCTGTGTTTAACTCTGGGTAACTATCATGAATAATACTACAAATTCTGTGTCCTGACTGTAACTATTCTCCCTGCAACCCCTGACTACAATACCAGTGAAAATATTTTTTCAAGAAAAAAATAGGATAAAGACATTTTAAAATAGCCAAAACAGGGTTGCCATCAACAAAATAAAAATTTTCGAGACATAGATTTCATGTGGAAGGAAAGGGAGCACAAAAGGAACAAAAGGGAGCAAAGAACTGCAGTGGTTTGACCGTCTGCACCCGCACTTACTGAAACTAAGTGTCCACTGTAAAATACTGGAAGGTGGGACCATTGGTTTATTGGGTCATGAGCATTCAGCCTTCAGGAATGGCTTCCTCCGTCCATGGGTGTGTAGACTAGTAGATTAGTGGGTTATCACGGAAGTGGCTTTGTTATAAAAGTATGCTTAATCTTTCTCTCTGGCTTACTTGCTCCATTTTACCATGCAATCGATGATGCTTTCCATCATGGCCCTCGCCATACAGGGGCCACCAGATGCTGGCACCATGCTCTGGACTTCAGAACCATTGGCTAAGTTAACTGGAGCTCAGGTATAGTCACACAAAATGCACTAAGATTTGAACAAAGTGTTAAATATGTGGATAAAGCTGAATGAATGTTGATAGTGTAAAACAATGCCTTGGATTTTTAAAAGCAAACAATGAAACTAGCATATACAGTGGCAATGTAGGAAAAAGCCAATGGTGAATGTGCTCTGAACTTCCCTGAAAAAGATAAAAAGTTACTGATTGATTTTGAGGTTTCCATAAGTAAGTATTTTGCAATTTTAAGGTTATCCACTAAAAGAATTAAAAACTGTCAAACCAAGGGGAAAATTTGCAGGTACAAAAAATGAGACAGAAGAAGGCAAGGAAAGAAAATAACTGAAACAGAACATATGGGACAAATAGTGTAAAACTGAGAGCGCTTTAATCTGAGGTATTAGTAAGTACATACAAATAGATCAAGTGTCCCAATTAAAACTCTGCCAGACATGATTTAAAATGTCAATTATATAGCATTTATAAGATTTTTATGTTATATAAGAAAATTTAAAGTGAAAGGACAGAAAAAAGATACACCATGCAGTTTTCTGAGAAGGCTAGTCAGAATTGGGGATGTAGCTCAGCAGCACAGTGCCTACCTGGCAAGCATGAGGCCCTGGGTTCGATTCCCAGTACAAAAAAAAAAGCCTTAATGTCAGATAAGATACAGTATTAGAGTGGTCACGTCCTAGTAAGTTCACCAGTAAGTTACAACAGCTTAAATAATGTGATATCAAGTTTATGAAGTAAAAGTAATAGACAAATCATGTTAGATTTTTAAGTAACCGATTGAGGGAAGTTATTGAAAGTTTAAACAATGTCATTAATAAAGCCGACCTTTCATCACCCAATGGCTGCTGAATACACATTCTTTTCAAGCTCACAGAACATTTATTAAAGTTGACATAGATGGGGCTATAAGGCGAGTCTTTCAATTGTTAAGAGGATTAAAATCATACACAACATGCTTTCTGACCGTGATGTAATCAATCTGGACATCAGTAACGAAATGATACCTAGCTATGTGGAGTCAGGGAGCTGAGCCTACAGCATGCACTTGTGATAAAAATCTGAGCAGCGTGTTTTGTATTAATGGCAAAGCTTGGAATTAAGTCTGACTCTCCCTCACATTCGTTTAGTGGGGCGGTAACGTGTAAATCTTTCCTGTCCACAATGCTCTCTGCTTGAAAATTTTACACACGTATAAGTAAGTATGTTATATATGTATATGTAACATCAAAAACAATGACCTAGTGCTAGTTATTGAGTAAACTGATAATTCTGACATTTCCCTCATTTAGCATTGATTAATGTTCTAACACTTTATGGATGTAGGTGGTAATTTCACATTTTTTTAAAATACGCCTTTTTTTTCTTACTAAGCTCTGATAATGAAAGCCTACCAAAGATTTAGTTTGTATAACCTAGGGTTAACTTCTTATAGTTGACTGAGGCCTAAAGAGCTTATTAGGAAAACAGATGCAGAATCTGGAGTCGAGTGAACTACTCCAGACAGTCCTCTTGACTTAAGAATGGGCGAAATTTCACATCAGCCTTTTAATCAAATAAAAACACTCATTTCCTGACATTAAATGCATCCTGGATTTTCTGTGTCTCATGTGAATCTCTTGTACATTTATGAAGGCTACTTTTGAAGAATTAGCTTTCCTCACGTTAAACGTATTTCCTTGTTTGAGATGCAACGTAACCAGCTACCCCATTCTTGGTATCACAAAATTCCTTCTCAATGTCTGGTTTGTGAATGTAATTAGTGCATTTAAAATATTTCCCAAAAGTTATAGGGATAGGATTCTAAGGACACGCCAGCCCTAGATGGTCTTGACAAATATGAACAGTAACTAAATCCCTACTTAGATGTTACAAGAAGCTAAGATCATTATTCCTAAAAATACTTTAACTCTCTGGGGGTAACTCTGGGGGTGTGGTTATTGGAAGAAGTTCTCTGCAAATATAGTTCAATTAAAGTGTCATTCAAAGAAGTTTTTGTTTGGTAAGCAGAACTGAGAACACCGGAATATCCAGAAACACTTGGGAACTGAAACGTGTGTAGCATGCTAGTTAGAGAAGGGACTTTGGATTCAGAGAAAAGAATCCTTAAGTCTCCAATCTCTAGCCATGTGGTAAGTTATTTAAAATTTCACAACTTAATTTGTTCATTGGTGAAAATACTGCTCACCATTGTGTTGAGGCTTACACTGTGATGATTGTAACCTTGAAGCTTGATGCCTTTGTAAGACTTTCATATTTGCAGTGGTAAGTTCTTACAATAAAAATTTGAAATATATTTATAATATAATATGGAGATAGATATAAAAATGCAGTGACTAGCTTCACTTCCAATTCCAATTATAGGGTCAAATGGTACCAGTTGGGTTTCCATTTGACCATCTAAATGTTTCACTTCTTTTTGGAGTTCATAATACCTATATTAAAATACAGTTTAAAAAATTAAATTACTTTTTCTCTTTTCATGTATAACAAACTGTTAAATACTTCATTCGTGTTTAGTACACTGAGGTAAGCAGAGAGAGGTTGTAGAAAAATCTGTCTCATTTGATCATTAATATAGTCCATAGTTGCTTTTTGAAGTGGGGCTTGCACTTCAAGGCTGGACTTTAAAACTGAGCAGGCATTTAAACTTTTACTTACACTCACAGTGCCCTTTGTTTGGCTGAAACAACACCCTCTCGTCATCCCGGAGTGTGGTGCTTTAGAGCACCGTTGTGTAGTGAGTAGCAGTCTCCTAGGAGTCCCGTGGAGGGCCACCTGCCTCATAGGGCTCGGTAGCACTCAGCGTTCCAGGTGTCTGGTAAGCTGTGACTGCAAGTGTGACCATTGTGTCAGCTAAGCACGCTTTAACTCCATGTAACAGGTACTCAGCAGCAGCTTAGGTGCCTGGGGTTTTGTTTTACTTCAGTGAAAAGAAGCCTACGGAGAACAGTAGCTACACAATGTTAGCAGTGCCCCGGGTTCTTGTGCTTCTCTATCCAAATGACTTGTTTCCACCTAACTGTAAGATGCTGGCAGAAGCTCAAGTATCTACCTGTATATAAGGAAGAAGGAGGGAGGGTGGCAGCAAACACATTTCTTCATTTTATCAAGAGAACAAAGGCTAAACCAACATTCCCCTTGGAAACTTTATTGTCTAAGTCACCCAGAGCTGGATCACATAGCCACTCTTACTGCCCAAAGTGCTGGGAATCAAGTCCTACTTTTGATTTTCTGATTTCCACACTGGGAAACAGCCATGGAAAATGGTGTAGCCAAT
>RJWT010029369.1:0-14932 GCA_004365215.1 Cuniculus paca | reverse complement strand
GTTAAAACTTTTTTAACTGGCCTATAATTTCTTTTGGTACAATCTTTGTCAGATTTTTCAATCAATGCTATTCTACTCATTTTACAAAATGTATTTGGAAGTTCTTTCTTTTCTTGGCAATTTCAGGTTTCACATTCTTTTTCTAGTCCCTGGAATTGTTTGAGCAACAGCAGGATTATTTAATCTTTTTTTTTTTTTTGGCGGCACCGGGGATTGAACTCATGACCTTGTGCTTGCCGGGCAGGCGCTTAGACTGCTGAGCTAGATCCCCAGCCCTGGTGTTTTTGAGACAGGGTCTCACTATGCTATTCAGGCTGGCCTTGAGCTCACTTTGTAGCCCAGGCTGGTCTCGAACTCCCAACGATCCGCCTGTCTCAGCCTCCTGAGTGCTGGGATTACAGGCGTGAGCCACCACGCCCGGCAGGATTATTTAATCTTAAAAGTTTGCTAGATCTACAATGTGGGTCTGAATTATTATTTTCTTTGGGTAAGGGGTCCTTTAGTATTCATTTCTTCTACGGTAATTGGTTTGTTTTGACTTTCTGTATCTATTACGTTTTGGCAATTTGAAATTTTTCTTTAAAAGGTTGATGTTCTAATTTATCAGATTTTTTTTTCTTTAGTACTGGGGATCAAACTCATGACCTCGCACTTGGCCAGCAGGTGCTTGTGCTGCTGAGCTAAATTGCCAGCCCTCTCTTTGTCTTTTTGAGACAAGTCTCACTGTGCAGTTCAGGCTGTCCTTGAGCTCACACTTTGTAACCCAGGCTGGTCTCAAACTCGCAAGGATCCTCATGACTCAGCCTCCCGAATGCTGAGATTACAGGCATGCACCCACCACCCCTGGCTAGTCACTTACTTTTTAAAAGCATTTCTATCACTTTGTAAATAGTTTATAACTCATATGTATTGGCAAAACTAACCTTAACTTTTTATATCCCATCCCTTCTTTGCTGTATTTTCCCCCCTGTCCTCCCTCCCACTGTTTCTTTTGTTCCTTCTATTAACTATCTTTTACTTTACTCTTTAATTTATATTTTGGGTTTCTCCTGTAAGAGAAACTATGCACTATTTAAACTTGTGTGTCTGATTTGTTTCACTTAACATTATGGTCTCAATGTGCATCCATTTTCCTATAACTCATTTATCTTTATTATTAAGTAGCACTCCATTGTGTATAAATACCACATTCTTTATCTATTCATTTGTTGATGAACATATAGGCTGCTTCCAAGATTTAGTTATTGTAAATTGTGCTGTTACAAACATGGTTATTTATGTATCACTGTAATATGATATTTTTAACTCTTTGGGGAAGATACCTGGGAAGGGACTAACTGGGTTGAATGGAATTTCTTTAGTTTTTTGAGGAATCTCCATACTGATGTGCATAATGGTTATGCTAGTTTACATTCCCACCAACAATGAAGAAGGGTTCTTTTGCTCCCCTGCAGTCTCATCAGCATTTTTTCTGATTTCTTGATCATAGCCATTTTTCCTGGGGTAAGATGGAACCTCAGTGTTGTTTTAATTTGTATTTCTGTGATAGGCAGTGATGTTGAACATCTTTCCATGTATTTATTGGCCATTTATACTACTTCTGAGAAGTGTCAGTTTTATTTAGTTGCCTATTTCTTAGTTCTTTGTATATTCTAGATATTAGTTTTCTTTCTTTTCTTTTCTTTTTTTTTTTGGTACTGGGGATTGAACTCATGACCTCATGCTTGCCAGGCAGGCGCTTAAGCCACTGAGCTAAATCTCCAGCCCCGATATTATTCCATTTGTTGATTCTTGGTGTTATCTCATATGCAACTGGGGTTTTGACTATACCTATATCTTTAAGTTTTACAGCATATTAAAAGTTTCTGTTTTAATACTTGGATCTTTGATCCATTTTTTAGTTTAATACATGGTGAGAGATATGGGTCTAGTTTCAATCTTTTGCATGTGGACAATTAGTTCTTCCAGCACCATTTGTTAAAGAGACTATCTTTCCTCCAGCAGTAAGTTTTTGGCTCCTTTGTCAAAGATCAGATAGTAGGATCTGCCTGGAATTGTTTCTGCAGCCTCTGTCTGTTTCACTGATCTGCCTGTCTGGTTTTGTCCTACTTACCATGCTGTTTTTATCACATTAGCTTTATAGTATAACTTAAAAGTCTTGGTTTGTGATGTCTCCTGTTTTACTCTTATTCCTCAGGATTGCTTTTGTTATTCTAGGTCTCTTCTGTTTCCATATGAATTTTAGGATTGTTTTCTCTAGTTCTGCAAAGAAGGCTACTGATATTTTGATTACATTGCATTAAATCTATACATCAGTTTTTGAAGTATGGGCATTTTCACTATATTGGTTTTGCCTATTAAGGAATACGGAATATTTTTCTATTTTTCTATTTTCTGAGTATCATCAATCTTTTTTTTCAGAGTACTTTAGTTTTCATTGTAGAGATATTTACTTCCTTATTTCCTAGGTATTTAATTTTTCTTGATGCTGCTGTGAAAGGTATTATTTCCCTAATTTTCTTTCTTGGTAAGTTTGTTATTAGTGTACAGGAATGTAACTGATTTTTATGTATTGATTTTGTATCCTGCTACCCTAATGAATTTGGCTATTAATTCTAGAAGTTTTCTGGTGGACTTTTTGGGGTCATTTTTGTAGAGGATCATGTCATCTGCCCATAATGAAAATTTATCCTTTCCTGTACATATCTTTTTTATTTTTTTCCTTTTTCTGATTGCCCTGGCTAATGTTTCAAGAACTATATTGAACAGGAGTGGTAATAATGGATCCTGGTCTTTTCCTGATTTTAGAGAAAAAGCTTTCAGCTCCTCCCTATTTAATATGATGTTGGCCATTGGTTTGTCATATGTGGCTTTTATCAGATTGAGATAAGGTTCTTCTATGCCTATTTTCTTTAGGGTTTTAAATCATAAATGATGTTGGATTTTGTCAAAGGCCTTTTCTGCACCTATTGAAATGATCATGTGACTTTCGTCCTTGCTTTTATGTGATGTATTACATTTACAGATTTGTGTATGTTGAACCATTCTTGTATACCTTGGATGAATTCTACTTGGTCATGCTATATGATCTTTTCAATGATTTGCTGCATTGTGTGTTGTCAATATCTTGTTAAGGATTTTTGTGTCAATGTTCATTAGAGAGATTGGCCTGTATCTTTCTTTTTTGGTTGTGTCCTTTTCTGGTTTTGGAAGCAGGGTAACACTAGATTCCAGGAATTACTTTGGGAGTACCTCTTCTTCCCATTTGAGTACTCACCAGGCCCAACCCTGCTTGGCTTCCAAGATCAGACAAGATTGGGTGTGTTCAGTGTGGTATGGCTGTAGACTTCTCTTTCAATTTCATTAAAGAGCTTGAGGACTACTGATGTTAAATCTTCCTTGAAGTTATTCAGGATTTTTATATCTTCTTGGTTCAGCTTTGGTAGTGTATGTATGTATTCCATACGTATCTAGGAATCTATCCACGTCTTCTGAATTCTCCATTTTATTAGAGTTTCTCAAAGTAGTTACTAATAATTTCTAGATTTTAGTAGTCTTTTGTGATTTTGCCTTTTTCAAGTCTAATTGCATTGATTTGGGTCTTTCCTTTTTCTTGGTAAGACTGGCTAGGAGTTACTTGTCTATTTTGTTTATTCTGTAAAAGAATAAGCTCTTTGACTCACTGGCACTTTGTATTTTTTCAGTCTTAATTTCATTAATTTCTGCTCTGATCCTTATAATTTTCTTCCTTGTAGCAGTTTTGGATCTGGATTGTTCTTGTTTTCTAGGATCTTGAGGTGCATCATTAGGTTATTTATTTAGGCTACTTTTCTGATGTGGGCATTTACAGGTATGAAGTTCCCTGTTAGGACTGTTTTCATTGTGTCACATAGGTTATGGTATGTTAGACTGGCATTATTGTTTGATTCCAGGAAGTGTCTGATTTCTTCTTCAATTTCTTCTGTAACCCATTAATTATTCAAGAGGGTATTGTTTAGTTTCCAGGTGTTTGCACAATTTCCAAGGTTTCTTTTGCTAATAATTTCTAGTTTCATTGCACTGTGGTCTGATAATATGCATGGGATAATTTTGGTTCTTTTGCATTTACTTAAGCATGTTTTATAGGTGAAAATGTGGCATATTTTGGATGAATTCCAAATAAAAGTGTATTCTGTTGTTGAGTGGAACACTGTAAACATTTGCCAAACCCATTTGTTCACATGTTTAGTTCAACTCTAATATTTGCTAATTTTTTTGACCTATTTGTGATGGAGTGTTGGGGTTCCCCATTATAATTGTTTTGGTGTGTATCTGATTTTTGCTTAGTACTGTGTTATGAAGTTGGGCATGTTGTTGTCTGGTGCATTTATGTTTATAACTGTATTTCTTCCTGTTGAATGGTTCCTTTAACCAATATGTAGTAACCTTCTTTGCTCCTTTGGATCAGTTTAGCTTGAAACCCACTTTGACTGAAATTAGGATAGCTATTCCTTTTTCCTGGGTTCCTATTGCATGAAATATTGTTTTCCATCTTTTGATTTTTTTTTTTTTGTACTGGGAATCAAATTCATGACCTCACACTTGCTAGGCAGGCACTGTGCCACTGAGCTGTATCCCTGGCTCCATCTTTTGATTTTTGATCTGTGTATTTCTTTTGGATTGTGTTTCTTGTACAGTAGTACCTTGGCTCATGAAATTAATTCTTTTGACTATTATGTTCACAAACTGAATAGAATGAGAACTAAGTCAAATTTGATGGTTAGGTTCAATGCTGACCTTACGAGAAAATTTGATTCAGTTGAAGTGCAAATTGTTTTGCAACCAGAATCATGGAAAGAATTGAGTTTGTGAACCAAAGCAATACTATATATTGCATAATGTTGTTTTGTTTCTTGATCCATTCTGCAAATCTGTCTTTTGATTGGGGAATTGAGATCACAGAGAGTTATCACTGAAAGGTGTTGACTTACTCCTGTCATTGCATTATTTTTTATTTTCTTTCCTTGCCCCTTTCTCCTTAACTGTTCACCTACCTGGTGTATTCATTCTATTAGATTTTTTGTATTGTTGGCTTGTCTCCTTTTAGAATAGCCTTGAGAATTTTTTGTAGTGGTGGCTTGGTGGTCATGAATTTCTTGAGGTGCTCTTTGTCATTTAGAAATACCTTATTTCTCCATCAATTCTGGAAGTCTTGCAGCATATATAATATGGGTGAGAGGCTGTTATCTTTTAGGGTTTAAAACACTTCACTCCAAGTTCTCCTGGCCCTTAAGGTTGTGTTAAAAGGTCTTTTGTACTTCTAGAGAGTTTACCTTTATAAATGATTCACACTTTTCTTAACAGCTTTTAAGATTTTGTCACTGGGTGAGACTTCTAGTATTTTGACTATGATATGATGTGAAGAAATTCTCTTTTGATTGTGGCTATCTGGGGTTTTACATACCTTTATTTATTTATTTTTTTTTTTGCGGCACTGGGGATTGAACTCACTACCTTGCGCTTGCCGGGTAGGTGCTTAGACTGCTGAGCTAGATCCCCAGCCCTTACATACCTTTATTATCTGTATGTTTAATTCTCAATATTTGGAAAGTTTTCTATTATTTCTGGAAGCAGGTTTTTAAAATACGCTTTGTGTTGTCTTCTCATTTTTAATTTATTCCAATTAATCTCACATTAGTCTTCTTTATATCATTTAGCAACTGTTGAATCCATTTTTCATGCTCTCTTGTTTTTAAGGTATCACCAAGTAACTGGTCTTTGAAAGCATCCCTATCTTCTCATTCTGATATTCTGTCCACACATTGGTCACTTCTGCTTCTCACACTTTCAGTATAATTTTAAATCTTCTATATTTGTTTGGAAACTTTTTATGGACACTAGTTGGTTGCTAAAGTGGTCATTCATGTTTTGTATAGCTTTGTTTAGCCCAGTTAGTTTTTTATTAGTGTCTTCTGTAAGCCCCAATTGTTTTATTACCTCCATTATCTGATTAGCTATATTTTCTGTAAGCCCACTGAGCAACTCACTGATCTGTTTTTTAATCTCCTCTGTTATCCTTTCAAATAATTCTGCTCCATGGCTTTTGCTTCCCTCCTTCTCAATCCCCCATGGATTGGCTTTGTGGGACTTAGGAGTTTTGGTGTTGCTGAAGAGACCACAGGGAAGCCGGGCGTGGTGGCTCACGCCTGTAATCCCAGCACTCGGGAGGCTGAGATAGGTGGATCATTGTGAGTTCGAGACCAGCCTGGGCTAAAAAGTGAGCTCAAGGCCAGCCTGAACGGCATAGTGAGACCCTGTCTCAAAAAACAGGGCTGGGGATCTAGCTCAGCGGTCTAAGCGCCTGCCCGGCAAGCGCAAGGTCGTGAGTTCAATCCCCGGTGCTGCAAAAAAAAAAAAAAAAGAGAGACCACAGGGATTTGGGAGATGTAGGAGGTATTTTGTTGCCTTGTCTTCTCATGTTTCTATTACTTTTTGCTTTGTTTTGTCCTTTGGTATGCAGTCACTTATGGTGGAGAGACTTTCTTGATAGCAATCTCTTTTGTTAGTCTGCTTTTCAATGATGCAGTCATTGCATGACTATAGTCCTTTGTCTCTGTCCCAATATCCCATCACCTCTCTTAACATGGGAGGGGGGATGCAATGTAATTGGCCCAGCACCCAGTGCTCTGGGAATGGATGACAGTATTGTTAATATCACAAAGTTAATCTGAGTATTGGCATACAGAGAAAAAAAACCCATTAATAGTAACAAGTGCAACCGTGGTAATATCAAGTACATCTGCAACAGTAATATTGCTCAAAACAAACTGGATATTGACATACTGTAAGAACTATTACCTTACTACTCTTAAGCTTAGAAGTTCACAATTATAGAAAAAACCCTAGGACAAACTAAATATTGACACACAGAAAATATCTACTAAATGCAATAACTATACTTATATTAATAATAGAAAAGAATGCAGCAGTAGTAACATAGAGTTAACTAAAGATTGATAAAGCTTAACAGTTATGCTATTAAAGATACAGCGGACTGAGAATGGGAGAATACAAAAAGAAAACTTTGAAAAATTAATAGATGAGAGAAGTGACACAAAGGACTCTATTATGGAGTAGAAGCACATTTATACAATTAAAGGCAACAGAAAAAAACAAGAAATAGAAGATTTAAAAGGGAGAAAAATATGGAGAATAAAAAATAGAAAAATTAAAAGGGAAAAAATATAGGAAAAGAGAAAAAGTAATAAAAATAGAAAAGAAAAAGAAAATGAGTTCAAAGACAGAAAGAAAAAAACACTCTCTCCTCTGTATTTTTGAATGCTTTCTATCCTATGGATTTGTGAGGTGTGTCCCCTATTCTGAAGGCCTCTTTGTTCTCCCTAGGCTGTGGCAATGATGTGTCCTTGTTCATGTTAGTGGACAGGGGAAGCAATGAGATCTCAGATTTGTGCTGGATGTAGCAGCAGGGCAAGGGTTAAGTACTTAATGCTGGCAGACACTTTTAGACCCAGCTGTTTCTGAGCACAAGGCAAGCTGGGCCTAGCTTCTTACCACAGGGGTGCTGTGCCTTTCCTGGTCTGAGCTTAAGCTTCTCAGAGGATCTTTTGCTAGCTGGCTGCCTGTGACTGTCTTACCCCATCACCATGGGAGGGTGACACTGGGAGCCCTGAAGTGGTTTAGTTGCTCTGAATTCCAAATTTAAATAATGAACCCCTTCCTGAGATGGTGCCCAATGGAGCGTTCTCAGGTGATTTGGCAGGTGCCCACATTTGTATCTGACTGTTACCTAACACGTGGAAAGGATTCTCTTGGAACAAAACCTTATGCTGTTTATACAGTTCACAGAGGCCACAGAATCTGCTGGTTTTCCTTGGATCTCCCAGCCTCAGCTGCTTCCTTGCTTCTGGGTAGCCTAATTCCCTTTCCCCTGAGCCAAGAGAGCCAGGGAGGGGAGATAGACAGTAGATAGAAACATAGACAGACAGACAGAAAGAAAAAAAAAAATTTTTTTTTCTGTCTTTCCAAGTTCTGTGTAACTTCTAATTTTTCTTGTCAGTTCCTTCCTGATTCCTAGTGATCTGCCCTTCCTTTTGTTTTGACAAATTGTTCTTCCAGTGTCTGGTTTCCTGATCTTAGAAAGGCTGAATTTTGCCACTGATCACCACCCAATAATTTTATTCTCTGCCATTTTTCAATTTTTTTTATTAAGATGGAGTTTTGCCATTGCTTCCCAGGCTGGCCTTGAACTTGAGATCCTCCTGCTTGAGCCTCCCGAGTAGCTGAGATTACAGGTGTACACCCATTGTCATGGGATTAAGAACTATGTTCTTTGAAGCACTCAACTCACCTACAGTATCTAACTTCTCTTTCAGCCACAAGCCCCATGAAGGAATGGACCATATTTGTCTGGTCCATCACTGTACCTTGAGTTTAGCTCGGTATACAGCACATAACAAGTATCCTATAAATATCTGTGGAGGGCCAGGGATATAGCTTCGTGGCACAAGCACCTTCCTGGCAAGTGTGAGGTTGTTGAGTTCAATTGCTGGTACAAAAAAAATTTTTTTTCAGTGGAACTAAACCAAATTTGTACCTGTCTTACTCCCTAAAAAGTGAGAGTTACTGAGGGTAGGACCTGGGTCAGTTTAGGTTAGTGGTGGCGAACCCATGGCATGCATTCTGAAGTGGGCACGCAGAGCCCTCTCTGTCGGCACACGAGCCAAGTTGCTCCAGCAGCCAAGCATTGAATAAAGCGTTTTTTTTCTAAACAAAAATCTCAGTATTTAGGTTTAAATGCATTGTTGGCACTTTGCAATAAGTGGGTTTTGGGTTGCAGTTTGGGTACTTGGTCTCTAAAACGTTCGCCATCACTGGGTTAGATGCTCTATGTAAGTGCTGAAATAGATGGGCTGAGGCAGGATGATCACAAGTTTGAAGTTAACCTGGTAAATTTAGCAAGACCCTGATTTGAAATAAAATAAAAAGGATTTGGGCTATAGGTGTGAAGTGCTTACCTAGCATGAGACCCTGGGTTTGATCCCAGGTACTACAGGAAAAAAAAATTGTTGGTTGAATTGGCAGACATTTCCCTTAGGCTCTGAGCAATCCAGTGTGGACTAGGCTGTTGCCTAGGCTGTGGTGTGAACTCTTGACTACTTCGTGGGTTCTCACTAGCTTCTACAGCAAGAATTGCTGGCTCTTGATTTTTTTTCTGGTACTGGGAATCAAACTCAGGACCTTGCCCTTGCCAGGCAGGTGCTGTGCCACTGAATTATATCCCCAGCCCCTCTTTCATTTGGTAGTGGTGGGGGTGTTGGTTTTTTGAGGCAGGGTCTTGCTGTGTAGTTCAGGGTGTCCTTGAACTCATGGTAATCCTCCTGCCTCAGCTTCCTAAGTGCTGGGATTACAGGCATGTGCCACCATGCCCAGTTCTGGCTCTTGTTTTCTTATGGAAGTCCGTTTTCTTACTTGTGACTTAGCAGACTGAACTGTGAGTGGGGTGGAAGCTAAAACCAAACCCCACTGTTGAGGCTGAGGTGTCAGGGATTTCTTTTCAGACCCTTACTGGTGGATATCTGATTTGCAATCCATGTCTTAGCCCAAAATTGGCAAAGCAGAACACGAAACTCAAGATGGCCTATGAACTACTAAACCTTCCCCAAATTTCATATTCCCAATTCAGTGGAAAAATATTAAAATGTTTCCAATAGAGTGCTGGTGTGAAATGAGACTTGTTTTGATGTATGTATATGATGTGAAACCATCACTACAATCAAGATCATGAACATATTCACACCTCCACATTTCCTTGTGCCCCTCTGCAATCTACTCCCTGTGCTCCCAGCTATCTGCACCCTCAGGCAGCCATTAATCAGCATTGTTACTAAAGATTAATTAGTGTGCAGGATCACCTGAATTACACAGTGAGACCTGACCTCAAAAATACAATAAAGGGAGAAGTAAAGATGCTTCAAGTCTTCTCAACCCTAGCAACTGTACAGAGCCTTCTTGTTCTCTTTCTCTTGTATTCTTCCATATAAAGTATTGTGATTAACTGTTCAATCCACATGTCTTGAACTTAAGTCTTGTATGGAAAATTTGTGTGTAAGTAAATGACCAACTTTAACTGAACATTGTGGCGTAAGAGTTGGGGCAGGGGAAAGGAAGAGGAAACAGAGCAGAGGTTCCTCCACATTTTTGCTGTCCCCTTACTAAGAAACAGACTGCATCCTTGTGGCCTCATATGAAGTACTGCAGCCTCCTTTTCTATTTGTATATAACGTCATGAACTTGATGGGTAAATCAAACCTAAACAAAATGTTTGTCTAACATGGAAAATTTCTGGGAAAAGTAATATAAAAAAACACTTTCTCATCTCTAAATAATCTTCCATGTATGAAAGAACATAAATAATGGTCATCTTACTCTTGCCCTGAGAAGAGATGCCCTAGCTTCAGAAGTGGTGCTAGTTTCATCAGATCAGTAAGACATGTTCATCCCAGGTCCTACTGGGGAATTATGCCAACGCTCTCAAGGCCCACCACACTTCTACAAAGCTGTTTTTCATGGCTGTCACTTTCAGCAGGGTGTTATTGATCTCATACCATTTTATTCTGACAAAGAGCTTGTGGTTGGGCAAAAAAGGCACTTGTGATTCCAGTTTATGGTTATTTTATAAATTTAGTCACATGTCCAACACGGCTATGTCCTTTAAGACCCAAACTCTCATTGTCATTTTACATAACAGAAAAATTTATTCATTGTTTCAGACATTTTAGCTTTCATATTCTAACATTAGGCTTTGAGAAGTATAAAAAGTTCACAGTATAGAAAAAAAATTCTGTATCTCTGTGTAGTACTTTAAAAAACATCCATGAAAACTAAACAATTTTTTAAGTTAGGCAGTATTCATCTGTGTATATGTGAATGATGGTCTTCTTGAAAGGTAGCTATAAAAATGGTACAAATTGTTTCAATGTGATTGTGTTTAACATTTTTGATGATACTTCTCGATATATTTCAGGAAATGTCTTTTACATTTATACTGGATAGATTTCTTTTTTATACTTTGTTAATAGCCCGATTCCTTGTTTCCTCAGGGCTTTAGTGATATCTTCATTTTATATTCAGCCTGTGATATCTACTCAAAAGGAAAATTCTGACAATAGTTTTAGAAGAAAAGCTGGTTTTAGATTTACAGCCACTGTCCTTTCCATGTTAAAATAAAAGTAATGCTGAGTGATGAATTCTTATTAGTAATAATTTCTCCTCTTACAAAGATTTAATTTTTATCCCATGTTGCAGATGCACTGCATTTATGAACTTTTATTTTTTCAAGTATTTTTAAAAAGTTTTCTTGAAAAGTGTTTTTTTTTCCTATCCCAAAGATTGAGTAAAAATGATATAAACAACATAAGATCCATGTTTCTCTTTCTGTTTTCTACCTAATAACCTGTTGAATGTAGAGAATTCAGATCTCCATGACCTTTGTTCAGCAACTCTATGGCAGAAATTAAACAATCAAAACAAAAACTTCCCTTTATTTAATTATAGGTAATGAAAATACTGCTAGAATGTTACAGATTTGAAGCTAACACGGAAGCTGTATCACAGCTTAGATTTTTTTTTCCTTTGCTTAATAAGAAATAAATTATCATTGCCATCATCTTCCACATATCTCTCCTTTTTCTTCTGCTTGCTCCGCTTGCCGTCTTTAGGAAGCTTGTCTTCTCTTGGCTTGTGGTGATGTGATGAGTGATGAAAGGACTTGTGAGGCTTCTGGGATTTAAAACTGCTGGCAGAAGAATGAGTTTTTGGGCCCCTAGGAAAGTCCTCATTCACTTCCCAATGCCTGTCAACCTTCCTGTGCTTCTCCGGGTCTCTATTCCTGCTCATCATTTCTCTCTGAACTTCTTTATCTTCTTGACGCCACCTGTTGTTTTCCTGGGAGGCATGGCTCTTCCTCATGTCATGGTGGGGTCTCTTATCTGCTGCTTCCGTATGTGGTCTCTTGAACTGCCTTGGAAAATCCCCGTTTTTCTGGAGTTCTAGAAAATATAAAAGTAGTTTTGCATATTCAGCAGCTAGACAGTTCATGTAGAGTTTTCACAGATCTGTAAATAACTTAGCAGACATTTAACATCCTAATAATATAACACTCTAAAGAAACCTTACTAAGGTTAAAAAAAAAATCACTCACTGAAAATTGAATGGTTGTAGTTCTACATTCCTGATTTCTGAAAAGGGAAAATATCTAAAATCCAATGATATTTATTTTATTCATCACAGTTAACTACATTAAACAATGGAGACAAAGCCCAGTATGAACAGTAATCATCTTAGCTTTGTGAAGAAAAGTCATGTCTGACCAAGTCAAGTTCTCTAGTGATAAAAAGCCCCTGAAGATAAGGGGAAGGGAGACATATAAAGCGGACTTTTGACAATCTCTTATGACATTTCAATTACCCTCTGATGATAAAAGTCTGGCTACAGTACTGAGAGGTAGATGCCTCTATTACTCCAGAGTAGAAACCACTGGCTTGGGGAGTGCATATACACAATGGGGAATACTCATGTGCATTTACCTTAAGAGGTTTTTGTGCCAAATTCTGTTATATTTTGTCAAGATCTGGCACACTAAGAGTATCTGATGGTAGGTAGGAGATGAGGATACAGTAAGGGATGAAAAATATATCAACAGAACCGTGAATGATTAAAGTGGCCAATAAAAATTTTAATGTATGAATTTTAGCATAAAATAAAATGCCAATGAATTAACAGTGCACCTCAAAATGGATCTGGGTTACAGAGTTGTAACTAGCTAACTGTAACTAGCAATGTAACTAGCTAAAAAGGGGAAAAATGTTTTTCTTGAATAATAAAACTTATAAATGCTTATTACAGAAAATTTGAAAAAAACAAAAAACAAAAAACAGAATAGTATAAAGAAAATGAACTGGAAGGCACTCATAATCCTTTAATTCAGAGATGACATTTCATGCATTTCTTTTAATCTCCTTCTAATTTAGTTGCTTAATCATTATCTTCATGTAGTATAATTTCTTTACAGTTGAGATAATTTTATATTAAACATAATACATAAATGATGCAGGAGCTGTGAGATATAATTCCTCTACTTCCCTCAGAATTTAGTATGTTTTTTTTGAAAAGAATCTGAATGCAGAGAGAGTCCAAAGAATAACAAAAAGGTCAGACTTCAAAAAAAGAATAACAAAAAGCTCAAGAGTCAGAAGACAATATATATAATGACTTGAAAAAATATACAACAAATTTTGCTCTGAAGCAAGAAAGGCAACTTGAGAAATCATCTTGAAGTATATAGCAAGACAGACACAGAAAATACACTTAAATAATAAGATATTAACTTGGTGAGAAAGAACTTTATGTTGGGATGGTATGCACCGAAATCACAAAGGTGGCTGTGGACCTGGAGTTTGCTTGCAGTGGTGGCCAGTAAGAGCTGACTTCTTAGGGAAAGCCCCCAGGAACCAACCTGCAGGGAAGCCTTTTTTTCCATGAAAAATGTTAGACATACACAGAGAAAAAATAATTAAGTGTCAAACAAAATCTCAGAGGAATCTTTAAAGCTCTGCATGCACAGATGAATAGCAGTATTTTTCTGAAATGTTCACCATGTATGTAGTGAATAGATTACAACACAGGATTTCTGAAGTAGGTGTCTGGTGTTTGCAGATCAAGAAACTTCTGGTTTCTATGGTAATTAAAAAACGTGGCATAATTAAACAATGACTCCAAAACAGGTAAGAACAGTGCAAGGAAAGAAAAAAAGGCAATATAGAAACTACTGCAAAAGTGCTTTAACTAACAAGAATTCTAATAACATACCTTTTACTTTTCGTTTTATTCTCTGATCTCTCTCCCGAATTTCGTATTTGTCATCATAGTAGTAGATGAATGGAGATGTTGGAAATGTCTGGTTAAACATTCGCCTTTCTGTACATTCCTACAAATTGTATTTGAAATTATAACATCACAAGGTTGCACTGTTCAGAAAACCTTTTTGTGAGCTTCTAGACCATGTCAATTAGATATGAGTCCCACTTCATTGGTGCCTCATGCTGTGGCTGCTGGACATGGGCCCTGCTTGATGCAGCGAGGGGTCATGCAGCCCAACAACCCCACTGTGCTTATGCGCTATACTTTTTTTCAGGTTTTTCTCTCTCTGAGACAGGGTCTTGCTATGTACTTCGGGTTGGCTGTGAATTCACTATGTAGCTCAGGTTGGCCTTGAACTCACAGCCATCCTCCTGCCTGTCTCCCAAGTGCTGGGATTACAGGCATGCGCTACCAAACCTGGCAGTGTTGGGTTTTCTTCTGTTATTTCTGTACCTAAGAAATTCTTATCTTTTTTCAATTGCCAAACCTCTCCCTCAGTTTGAATTAACAGGACCAATGGATAGTGCCAATCACACTTGCACTGTCTTCTATTAGAAGGTTTATTTTATTTACCCTGATGCTAATATTTGTCCTTTCCTTTTTTGTCTCTTCCAATAGCTTTCCATCAAGTACTTTCCTTTTTCTTCTTCCTTTCCCCAAAATGTGGGTGTAAATTCTTAGCCCTTTGGTCTTTTTTCTAGATACGAATGGTTTGCAAGCTTATTTCAACTCAATATTGACTACTTTTTAGGGCAGTAATTCTTATGGTGTGGAATGAAGTGGTGCTCAGTTATGTCTACTTTGAAAATGTTCCCAGGTAATTCTGAGATACTCCAAAGGAATCTCTCCCTTCCTTGTTTCCCCACCCAAGTTGAAATCATTCTTCTTATCTATTTCCTAGGGTAGCTCCCAATGACTCTGGCCCTCCCACTGTGGGTACTTCCAAATACATGGATGTGGACCTAAACCACTCCCTATATAATAGGCTTCTGTTTATCACAAACTGTGACTCATA
>RJWT010029368.1:0-14942 GCA_004365215.1 Cuniculus paca | reverse complement strand
CTTCAGGATCTGTGTGGCGCTTCATGGTTTGCGTCAGACCCTGAGCAAAGGGAGAGAGAAGTGGCTGCATGCATAGGGACCCCAGAGCTGGGGCCCTGCCAGCCCAGATCTAGTTCTTTTTGAGGTCAGCCTGGTCCAAACCCCTTCTGTACACCAGAGGAATTCTGCCAGCTTTGGCTCCTCTTCAGTCCTTTTGTTTCGTTTTCTTTTGTTTTGAGACAGAGTCTCACTTGTAGTGCAGGTTGGCCTTGAGCTTACTGTGTAGCCCAGGCTGGCCTCAAACTCGTGGCAGACCTCTTGCCTCAGCTTCCCAAGTGCTGGGATTACAAGCAGG
Source organism: Cuniculus paca (assembly GCA_004365215.1). NCBI lineage: Eukaryota > Metazoa > Chordata > Mammalia > Rodentia > Cuniculidae > Cuniculus > Cuniculus paca. The sequence continues at coordinate 14,608 of RJWT010029368.1, read as the reverse complement.
TACCACCCGGGGGAAATTAATATTCTCTCCGTCTCTCTTAGGATGGAACCTGCAGTCTTCTTGTGTGAATCACACAGACACACACACCCTTTTCCCATCTAAGGCTGGCGCTTAGGGCCAAGCTCTTGCCCTCAGTCAGAATGGTTTTCTAACCTTATTTCTGTTGTTTCCTGACTGGGGGAGAGCTCTTGAAGGTCAGAGCTGATTGGTCCTATCCTCTTTCTTCTGGATAGTGAGCTGTCTGGGAGTCTCCTCCCATAAGGCTGGGAGGTCCCTGGCATAGTCTGGAGTCTCAGGAAAGGCCACCTTCCCAGGGAACTGGCTGCCTTATGCAGCTTTCCTGGACAGTGAAGGCTCTCTGGGAATCTGGGATCTTGAGGGAGATGAAGGATGGGCCTGGTATGTATGTACTTTAAAGTTTAATTTTTTGTCTGTGACCTGACCCTGATTCTGCTGTAGCTCTGGCCCTGACATAGACATTACCCTTGGCCCTGACCTTCATTTTGCTCTGGTCATTTGACCTTGACTTTTTTCCTATTCTGGGCCCAGGCCCCTGTGCCCCTCTGCTTCTTGGGGTTCACCTCAAGTCAGTCCATCACTGAGATCAAGGTCCCTTTGGGGTCCCCTTATCCTCAGATGAAGGCAGAATGCCAAGTGAGCTATAGGCCATACGTATCTGCAGGAGCTGGGATCACCCACACCTTCCCCTTATGCCCTTAAGGTGAGAGGCTTCTTGGGGCCAGAGGTGAATACTCTGGGCAACTGGGAAATCCTTCAGTTCAGAGGCTTATAGGGTCATCCGTGCCCAGCTGATCTTTTCTAGACAGATCTGGTACACCCACATTCCCATGGGGGTGGGGGACAGAATATGGGTTATATGGGTGCAAGTTGCATGACTTGGCACTTCCCTGAGCTTCACACACACGTGCGTGCACACACACACACCTGTGTATCCAGTTACACACTTAAGTAGATGCACATCCAAGTATTCCTACCTATACACTAAGCACTCAGAAATACACATACACACTCATAACTATAGAAATGGTCATTTAGAGTAACTCACAGACATCATCAATTTTTCTGTTAGAGGCTTTCCTCAGATGCCTGGAGTTTGCTCATGTTCATGAGTAGTACACTAAAAAAGTAGGACTTCCTTTTCTTTTCTTTTCCTCTTTTTTTTTTTTTTTGAGACGAAGTCTGTGTAGTTCAGGCTGGTCTTGAGTTCACTTTCACTTTGTAACCCAGGCTGGTCTGGAACTCACAATGATCCTCCTGCCTTAGCCTCCCAAGTGTTGGGATTACAGGCATGTGCCACCGTGCCTGACTTCTTTTCTTTTCTTTATAGATGGATCTCTCTATGTAATTCAGGCTGGCCTTGAACTTTCTATGCAGCCTAGGTTGGCCTTGAACTGGTGTTGATTCTTTTGCCTCAGTCTCCGGAGTACTAGGATTACAAGTGTGCACCATACCTAGACGTTTGTTTTCATACTGGGGGTTGAATCCAGGGCTTTCACATTGAGGTACATTGCAGCTGTTTTAAAATTTTTAAAACTGTCTCACTGAGCCAGGCTAAGCTCCAGCTTGTGATCCTCCTGCCTCAGCCTCCCAGGATGCTGGAATTACAAGTGTGTACCACAACACCTAGCTAAAAGAGCTTCTTGAAGGCTTCAAATTACAGGTAAGTTTTGTCAGCTATGAACGTTACTGTGGGATGATGTGATTAGACTGATTTGTACAAAGGCTAAGGTCAGTATCCACATATCTTTCCTCTTGAGGTTCAGGTTCTTTATAAAAGACTCTCTTCAGTCTTTGGCTCGAGAGTGATGACCAAGCTGCCCATATTTGAGAATCTGTGTAAGAGAACTGTTGGGAGTTTCAGCATTCAGTATGTGGCGGTTCACCTGCTTTCAGTGTGGTAGCCTGCCCTCCACTTGTAGGGCAGTGGATCTCTCCCAGTCCCTGGATCTCCCCAGTGCTGAGATCCTCGCCAGAAAATAAGCCTTGTGAATTTTGCGGACACAGAGGCAGGCAGTCACCGCTGGCAGGGGATAGAAGAGGGAATTAGTGGGCTTAACTGCTTCTTAAATGGCTTTCAAATAATCCTTACTTTAGCCTTGGTCCTGCCCCATCTTCCATTCCAGAGAAGCCTAGGATGACCAATTCCGAGGCCATTTGGAATTTCTGCAGTTTTTAAATTGAATTATGTCTTGAGTTTCCTATTCCTGGCTTTGAATTCAGCTTTCTCAGATCTGCTAAATCAGTTGCTACTTATCTATCATACTTTCCAGCTTCTACAATTTTCTTTCCATCATCTTTCCCTTCTCACCCTCCTTGTGATTTTATGTCTTAAGTATCCACTTACTGTAGTTTTAGAGGGGTTTCCAAAGGGGTTCAAAACACATATGTGTTCAATTTTAGCCCGGAGAATTATAGTTCTTCATGCATTCTATATACTAATCAGTTACATGTTGCAAATCTCTGAGCTTGTGGCTTTCATCTTTAATTTTCTTTATGGTGTCTTTGATGAACAGAAGTTCTTAATTTAAACATAGTTGAATTTATTAATCTCTTCTTTTATGGCTGGTGCTTTTTGTGACTGAAGAAATCCATCCATACTCTCAGATAATGGAGATAATTTTTTCTATTTTCTTTTAAAGGCTGTACAGTTTTACTCTTCATGTTTAACTTATCAGGACTTGATTATTTGGGTTTGGTGTGAGTTAGGGATTCATTTTATTTTATCAATATTTGGATAGCCAGTTTTCCATTGAATAGCCACAGATTTGTAATGCTATTCCAAGCCCAATATATCTTTTTCAATAGCTTTATTTCAATCACCTTTGTTGCATTGTTTTCATATATGTGTGGGTCTATTTCTGATTTTTAAATTTCATTAGTTAATTTATTTCTGTATTAATACAATGCTTTATGAATTTCTGTAGGTTTGCAATAAATCTTAATATTTCATTGGGCAAAAAGGCCCTTCTTCTTTTGGGTCTGGTGGCTCATGTGTAGCCGCAGCACTTGTGAAGCTGAGGCAAGAGGAACCCCACAAATTCAAGGGCAGCGGGGATACATAGTGAGTTCAAGACCAGCGTAGAAGACATAGAGAGATCCTATCTCAAACAAACAAACAAACAACAAACAAACTCCTTTCTTTTTCAAGTGTATTTTGGCTATTTCTTGGACTTTTGCTCTTTTTCTCTTTCTTTCTTTCTTTCTTTTCTTTTCTTTCTTTTTTTTTTTTTGAGACAGAGTCTCACTATATAGTTGAGAGTGGTCTTGAACTCACTATGTAGCCCAGGCTAGTCTCAAACTAATGGCAATCCTCCTACCTCAGCCTCCCGTGTGCTGGGATTACAGGTGTATGTCTCGGTTTTGCTCTTCTTTATAAAGTTTAGAAACAGCCTGATAAATTCCTCAAAAAGTTCTGTTGAAATTTTAACTGACTGTATTTAATCTTCATGATAGTAAGTCACAAGCATGTTATATCTCTTCGTTTATTCAATTAGTTTAGAAGATACTTAATAAAGTTTTATATTATCCATAATTTTTCACACATTGATATATTTCTACTTTTATTTTTTGTTGCTAGAATCAAGTGTATTTAAACATTATACTCCCTAAATATTGTCATCTGTATAAGAAAATGTGACTGCCTTTTCATCCTATACTTACCCAACTTTTAATTATTCTAAGAATTTATATATTCTATATACAAAATTGTATCATTTATAAATAATGATTTCTTTCTTTCTTTCTTTCTTTCTTTCTTTCTTTCTTTCTTTCTTTCTTTCTTTCTTTCTCCTTCCTTCCTTCCTTCCTTCCTTCCTTCCTTCCTTCCAACTTTGTAACTTTTTCCTTTTCCTTTTCCTGATGTTCTGACTATGCCTCTACTCTAATGCTAAACAGAAGTCATGATAGTAAAAATCTTTGCTTTGATACCAATTTTTAAAAATTCTCAAATCAGGTGTAGTGGCACACTCCTGTAATCCCAGCCCTGGGGAGGCTGAGGTGGGAGGATCATTACAAATTTGAGACCAGCATGGGCTACAAAGTGAGCTCAAGACTAGCATAAACTAGTCGGATGTGGTGGCTCACACCTGTAATCCCAGCACTCAGGAGGCTAAGGATTGTTGCGAGTTCGAGACCAGCCTGGCCTACAAAGTGGGCTCAACGCCAGTGAGACCCTGTCTCAAAAGCACAAGGGCCAGAGATCTAGCTCAGTGGCCTAAGCGCCTGCTTGGCAAGGGTAAGGTTGTGAGTTCAATCCCTGGGGCCAAAAAAAAAAAAAAAAAAAATTCTCCTTATATGGTCCAGGCCAGCCTGACTAGTTGTTGGAATAATGTTGGCTGTATACTTTGGGTATATATCCTTTATCAAGTTAGGAAAGTTTACTTCTACTTACGTTTTCTGAATTTTGTTTTTCTTTTCAATCATAAATGGTTATTGAATTTTAACAACTATTTCTGTGTCTCTTTTCAGATAGCTTCACAGAAGACGCTGGGGATTTAGTTGAGCAGCGTAAGTGCCTGCTTGGCAAGGGCGAGGTTGATAGTTTGATCCCCAGTACCAAAAAAAAAAAAATCTTCTATAAACATTAAAATATTTAAAAAATGTATTTTGGGCCAGGAATTTAGCTCAGCAACACAAGCACCTGCCTGGCAAGCATGAGGTCATGAGTTCAATCCCTGGTACCAAAACAAACAAACAAACAAAACAAATAGCTTCACTGAGATATAGTTTATAAACCATAGAATTGACTCTGTTTAAACATACAATTCAAGGATTTTTAGTAAGTGTATAGAGTTGTTCAATTATCACCACAATCCAGTTTTAGAATATTTCCCTTACTCTCTAAAGATCTCTCCTTAATTTCTGTCTACTTTGAAATGATTTTGTGGATTTCTCCTTGGATTTGTTAATGTGATAAATGACATTTATTTTTCTAATGTTAAACCATCCTTGCACTTATAGAATAAATACACCTTAACCATCACTAATTAGTTTTTATTCACTATTGGCTACAGTTTTAATATTTTGTTTAGAATTTCATCGTTATTAATGCATAATTTTATTTATGCATCATTTTCTTTTCTTATAGTGTTCTTGATCAGTTTTATGCTAAAGTTATACTGGCTTCACAGAATGAGTTGGAAATCATCCTCTTTTCCTGTTCTTTGGGAGTTTGAAAACCTTGAGGATTTGAAGGAATGTAATTTAATTGTCTGTACTGGAAAGTTAAATATTTTATTTATGGAAAGTTTTAAAATGATTGACTTAATTCTTTAATTTTTATAAGAGCATTCAGACTTTTCTAATTCTTCTTGCTCAGTGCAAGACTCTTGATTCAATCCCCACTACTGCAAACCAAACCAAACCAAACCCAACCCAACCCCAAAAGCCAAAAACAGACCAAAAGCAAAGAAACTCTGCAAGGCTGTTGTCTTTTCATCTATTGTTGAGCTTGAAGTCATTAGCCGGCAGGCAGCAGGGAGAGTTCGACTTGAAGTGGGGGAAAGCAAGACAAGCTGGAGCACAAGAGGACACCTAGAGCCTGCACTTGTCTCATTGCCTCTAGCCTTGATGACGGGCATGGCCTTCGGGAACCGCAGGTCCCCTTCGCAATGGAGCTTTACACACACCGGGCCCAGGACCCAAAGAAGCTGGAGGAGGAGATGCAGTGGAAACAGAAGGAGGAGCCCTGGCTACAAGTTCCCCTCTGCCAACACAGGGAGCAAAATCTGCAACACTGCCCAAACCTCCGCAGCACCTGGTGTCCTGTGTCAACTTTAATGGCAGAAAGGTTTATTTAGCTCACAATTTGTAGAGATTTAAGTTCATAATCGGCTGGCTCCAAGGCAGGGTGGCACATGGCAGAGGGGCAACAGTTCCTTCTCCATTCAGCCAGTGCCCGGAGTCCTCACAGTCAGATGGAGAGGCTGCATCTGCTCCATGGTTTGGAAACGGCGAGACCATGCAAGCCAGCGTTGTGCACAGTGGCTCTCTGGTGGACGGGGGAATTGAGCCCAGGTCTGGCTGCCTCCTCCTTCCCAAGCAGGCTCCAATCCCTGAAGCCAAGGCCTCTCCTCTGCAGTCTCCTCTCCCACAGCTGAGCAGCAGCACTTCCCGACCCACCTGGCACCCTGCAGACAGGATTCTTCTCTGTCCTGTATCAACGTTAAGAGGGTAAGAGTGGCCACTCTCTCATTTGTGCCTTCCGAGTCTCGTGCAAATTTCTCTCGTGGACAGTTGGGAACAACTGACGGAGAGAAATTCTGGGAAGTGTAGTTTCAACTAGTCAGCTGCAAACAAGACCCAATATACCCCTTTCACAGCAAGGAGAGGATCTTGGAACACCTTAACTCTGTCCTGTTCCAGTTTGCATGGTACTGTTCTTCAGTATTTTAGTTTCTTTCTTTAAATATTACAAATTAAAAACCAAAGATAGTATTTGCTTAAATTGACTTTGTTTATCATTTTCTCAGTCTTTCTTCTTGCATCTCAGATTTTCCTTCTGTGACCATTTTCATTCTTCTCAGAGTATGTTTTTCAGAAGCTGTTAGTTTATCCAGTGCTGGACACAATACCAACACTCACAACTTAAAGGAGAGGCTTATTCAGCAGTTCATAATCAGCTGGCTTCAAGGCAAGCATATCATGACAGAAAAGCTGCTTAGTTCATCGCAGCAGGGAGCCGAGGACAGGGCAATGCCAGAGAAGGGGCCATATATAGTACCCAGAAACACTCAGGAGTGTGCTCTCCTAATCTTCTAGGTGTTGTTAATCCAATCAAATTGACTCATGATAATAATGGTCACAGAAGTTCCATTATTATAAATTATACATCTGGAGAGCGTGGACCGGGAAAAACCAGGTAGGCAGCTAAGCCCTCACCTGTGAGCCAGCCGGAGTGTGGGCCAGGGAGAACCAGGAAGGAAGCTAAGTTGCTACCTGTGAGCCAGCGGGGGTGGACCTAAACCCCGCCTGTGAGCCAACCTAAAGCCAGAAGTCTGAGCAACTATTTAGAGGACAACAATATGCAATGTAGTAGCTGTTGTAGATTTCCTACGGTCTTATCACTGTTTTGTTTCATTTTATTGTTTTATTCCCTTAAGAAAATAAATACATAAAAAAATTGTAGATCTTACAATAGCAAACATTTTAATTTTCCCTCCGCAGTGCTAGGGATTGAACCCAGGGCCTTATGCATGTTAGATAAGCACTCTACTTGTGAGGTACACCCACATCCCAACATTTTAGTTTCGATTTGTCTGTGAGTGTCTTTATCCTTTCTTTGTTGTTGAAAGAATGACACTTTGAAAATATTTTTTTTGTCTGCTTTTAAGGTCATCTCTTAAGTCAGTGTTCTACAGTTTCTTTGGGAGGTATGTAACTATGGAAGTCTTTCTGTATCTGTGGATTCATTTGCTGTATTTCATTAGTTCTGGAAAATTTTAAGCCTTTTTTTCTTTAGATAATGACTACCCTCCTTTCCTGTCTCCTTTTGGGACTCCAATTAAATAAACGTGGGATCTTCTCATTCTGTCTTTTATATTGCTTAATGTTTCTTTCATGGTTTCTTTCTCTTTGTAATGTATTCTGGGAAATTTCATTCAATCCATCTTTCATTTAACTGAAATATTTTAACAGTGTTTAATCTGCTTTTCAAAATTTTATTTTTGTGTTCAATTTTGTAATATACCTGAAATTTACTCCCCACTCAGTTGTTAGTTTTCATCATTACATGTTTGCAGTACATAATTATTACATTCTTTATGTGGAGTTGGTACATGTATGCAGCACATCTCAATTCTTTTCTCATCCCCTTTCTTCTCTCCTCCTTCTTCCTCCATCTCTTGATCTCCTTCTCATTTAAAAAAGATGTAGTGCCCTACTTTTTATTTATCGTATATTTTGTTCTTTATTTATATTTTGGGTTTTCATAAGAGAAACCACACAATATTAAAACTTGTGTGTCTGAGGCTGGGGATATAACTCAGTGGCACAAGTGCCTGTCTGACAAGCACAAGATCGTGAGTTCAATCCCCAGTACAAAGCAATAAAATAAAATAAAATAAAATAAAATTTTCTTTTAAACTGAAGTGCATAGAGAAACCCTGTCTCAAAAAAGACAAAAACAAAACAAACAAACAAAAAAACCCCAAAAACAAAAACTTGTGCTTGATTTATTTCACTTAATATTGTAGTCTCAAGGTGTATACATTTTCCTACAGATGACTCAAGATTAACCTTTTTCTAACATTTTATTTATTTGTTTTTATTTTTTAAAGGTTATCCTTCTTTATGGTAAAGTGGTACTCTGTGTATAAATATCATTTATCCAATCATCTGTTTATAGACATACAGGCTGCTTCCAAGATTTAGTTATTATGAATTGTGCTGCTGTAAACATGGGTATGCAGGGATCACTATAATATGATGTCTTTTTTTTTTGGTGCTGGGGATTGAACTCATGACCTCGCCCTTGCCAGGTGGGTGCTTATGCCACAGAGCTAAATCCCCGGCCAATATGATGTGTTTAACTCTTTCAGGAAGATACCTAGAAGGGGAATAGGTGGGTCAAATGGGAGCTTATAGTTTTAGTTTTTTGTTGTTTGGTTGGTTGGTGTTTTGTTTTGGTTTTTGTTTATGATAGCAAACATTTTTAGGTTTTACTATATTATGCAGGCTGGCCTTGAACTCACTATGGAGCCTAGGCTGGTCTCAGACTCACGGTGATCCTCCTATCTTGGCCTCTTGAGTGCAGGGATTACAAGTGTGTGCCACCATGCCTACTTTTAGTTTTTTGAGGAATTTTCATGTTGTCTTTCATTGTAGTTGCACTAGTTTACATTCCTATCTGCATGTGGAAAGGGTTTCTTTTTCCCCATAGCCTTGCTCATCCATTGAGGTTTGGATTTGTTTGTTGTCTTTTTGAGGCAGGGTTTCACTATGCAGTTCAGGCTGGCCTTGAATTCACTTTGTAGCCCAAGCTGGTGTCAAACTCATACCAATCCTTTTGCTTTAGCCTCCCAAGTACTGGGTTTCCAGGCATGTGCCACCATGCCCAGAGTGATTTCAGTTTTTAAAATATTTTTATTTTTAAAATTTCTACTCAGTTCCTTTTTACGTTTGTCTGCTCATTTTGAAAAATATTGTACTGTGTCCGAAAGTATCTGCAGCTATTTTTTTTTTTTGTCTTTTTGAGACAGGGTCTCACTATGCAGTTCAGGATGACCTTGAGCTCACTTTGTAGCCCAGGCTGGTGTCGAGCTCACAATGATCCTCCTCCCTCAGCCTCCCAAGTGCTGGGATTACAGTAGTGTGCCACCACAACTGGCTTCTGCAGCTATTTTGAAGACAACAAAAGGCATTATGGTAACTATTGTTGATTTTGTAATATTGTAAAGTCCTGTATCACTTACTCTGGTTTGTTCTGATTGGTTTTATTCTGTTTTAGTCTCTTTTGTTGTATCCGCTTTAAAATTAAAAAATAAAAAAATATTGTCTCAATTCTTGCTTATCTTGATAATTTTACATTTTAAAAATTCATAATTATTTTGTGTTCTGTGTTAAGTCCAGTATTTAAAGTCCCTGCTTATTTAAATTTGTCATTTCTGTTGATTCTGTAACCTGTTGGTTTCCCTTCTCTTTTCCTTTTTTTGCACGTGTGTGTGCATGTGTGTATGCGTGTGTGTGTGCATTGGGGATCTAATCCAGGGTTTAGTGCATGTTAGGCAAGTGCTTACCACTGAATTACACTACCAGCCCTGATTGTTTTCTTACTTCTCTTACTGTGAGCTCATGTTTGATTAGCCTTACTTTGAAAGATCCCTGGAAGCCTATGTGGAGGGTATTTTCCATGACAGAAGACATCACTGTGTGTGAGAGTGGAATGAGTGTGTGTGTGTGTGTGTGTGTGTGTGTGTGTGTGTGTGTGTGTGATTTGTCCTCAGAGCAATACTGTCTTTAGTATATTCTGCACTGGTTACTAAGAGTCGTGACATTCAAGAGGTCCCTTTGTGTGCTGGCAACATTTGACACTGACTGCCATTTAGTAACCCCGTGTTTCTGGTTTCGCTCTGGTTTCTCCTCCTATCTCTCTGGTCATAATTCTGTGTCTCCTTTCATGGCTCTTCTTTCACATACTCCTTGAGTGTTAGTAATCTTTGAAATTCTGTCCTTGGTCATTTTCTCATACTTTTTTGGGCAAGATCCTCTACTCTTACAATTTCAGCTACCACTTAGGTGATGATAACTTCAAAATCTGTATCTATAAACAAATCTCTTTCTTTTGCTTAATGTATGTACCATACAGTATATCCAGTTGTCAACTAGATATCTTTTCCTGAATGTCCTCAAGTATTTTTGTCTTGAAATGGACTCGAAGTCTTTAATCTGTTATTTCAAATCTCAGTTAGTAGCTACTCTATAATTCCAGTTTGCTAGGTCCAAAAACCCAGAAGTCATCCTAATCCTCTTCCCGTTTTGTATCCAAATGTTTACTAAGATTGTTGAGCTTTTCTTTTCTTTTCTTTTCTTTTTTTTTTTTTTTTGGAGACAGAGTCTCACTATGTAGTTCAGGCTGGCCTTGAACTCATGGTAATCCTCCTGCCTCAGCCTCCTGAGTGCTGAAATTACAGGTGTGTGCCACTACACCCGGCTTTGCTCTACTTCTTAAAATTCCCTCTAATTGAGTTGAAATGTAGGCAGGCACTCTCATATTTTGCCTGTGGGAGTATAAATTATTATACCTCTTAATACAGCAATTTAAGGAATATATTAAAGTTTAAAAAATGACTTTCCGGGCCAAATATCCTTTAACAATTTTATGTCTATAACTTTTTTCAAGGAAATAAAATTTTATACAAAGATATAACTACAAGAATTATACTAGCAAAATTGTATTAATAATTTAAATTTTGAATAATATAAAATTCTTTAGATACATTATGGTATATTCAAAGAATACTATGCAATTAGAAAATTTCACTGGATTCTTTTATGTGGTATTGGGAATTCAACCAAGGACCTTTGCACTAAACTGCATTCCTGGTCCTTTTTAAAAATTTTTATTTGAAGCCAAACGTGGTGGCACAAGCCTGTAATCCCAGGACTCTCGAGGCTGAGGCAGGAGGATTGCTGTGAGTTTGAGGACAGGCTGGGCTACACACTGAGTTTAAGTCCAGCCTGGACTAAATAACAAGACCCTGTCTCAAAAATCCCCATCTTTAAATTTTAAGATGGGGGTCTTGGCAAGTCAGGGCTGCACTCAAACTTCTAATGTTGCTACCTTGGCCTCCCAAAGTGCTGGGATTACAGGCATGTGCCACCACACACAGCAGGAGAATATTTCTGAAAATGTACCTGATATGTGGCTATATAAAAAATGCAAGACTCAAAGTACTAATACAATATTATGTCACTTCTGTGAAAACGTTTTTGCTTCCCATTGGTAGGCCATGTAAAAGCATATTAAGGGTTGAGGGTGTAGAGTAGCTCAATAGTACATGAGCATGTTTGATCCCCAGCCACACACACACACACATACACACACACTTTCAGTTCCTGGGAGAGCCTTGGGCTGTCTTTTCTCAGGACTCTTCTGCAGGAACCCTCCCCATCTCCATCACTCTGCAGATGGGCCCTTCGGGTTCTGGGAGTGCTCCCTGCTTTCCATCAGCACACTCTGTAGTGGTATAGGGTTCATATTTGGGGAGCTGACTTTGATTACCTTTTTGCTGTAAGCTCCTCAAGGCAGGGGCTGACCTTTCTTTTTTGTATACCAGGTGCCTATATTCAGCAGTGTTTTGTTGGATGGCTCTCACTAATGACTTCTTTTAGGCAGAGTCACAATTGGACTCCTAGAGCTCCTCTCCCTTTGTGGAAAGTTGCACTGACACACTTGGCTACTCATCTTCAAGCACAGACACACACAAGAAGACTGCTATACGCTATGTGTAAACATAAAGACAAACCTGTAGGATATTTTCTGGTCTATTCAACAGGCAGCCTCAGGGCCTTCGTACTTTCTGATGACTCTTTGAAACTTTCAGCTCTTCTAGTCTTTCAGCTAGTTCTCTCTCATCTTTCCAGTCTCTCATCTTTCTCAGTCTCTTTCAATGTCACCTCAAAAGAGGTCTTCCACGACCTATGTAATTAAGCTCTACCTTTTCATTTCCAGTGCCTTGTTTATTTCCTTTACAGCATTTTGGACCATTTATAAAACTCTTGTTTCTTATCTGTCTTGTCCCACTGCCTACCCTGGTGTCATTCCACGAGGGCAGGGTCTTATGCCATTTTACATACCATTGTAAATTCTGTACCAAAGAAAATTGATAAGTATATATAAAAGCTACAAATAATCACAAATACAGTGAGAACTACACGTTTCCAGTCATCTAGACACACACCACCACACTCTCCGGCCTGCCCTTCCCCCAGTCTCTACTTACGGGGGTCACGAACTTGTTGGCTTCCCAGGCCCACAGAGGTGGGTCCTTATAGACCTCCTTGATAGAGGTGGGAGCCCTGTAGGAGTCAGTGTAGGTGCTGATGGGGGTCTTGGTCTTACGAGAGAAGAGGAACATGATGGGATCTCCAGGATGCTGTGGTGGGCTCTCCCTATCAAAGACTCCTGCTGGACATCAGTGACCACCCCCGTCTCTTAGTCCACACCTCCAGCCTGGCAGGTGCTCCTAGCTGCTGCGACCCCCTCCTGTGGAGGATCTCTCGGCTTCCCTCCCCTATGGCCTGAATGCACTCACCCTACCTTGCTTCCTCCTCCAGGATGGGCACTGCCCATTATGATATCACCTGGCTCAGCCCCATCCCCAGGGGGACGTGAGGAGGTCTAATTTCCTCTCTACTCCCAGCCCTTTCCTGCCTTAGACCCTCAAAAGAGTCCAATTTCAAAGAGTTCAGAGGGCTCCTGAAGACCTTCCAGGCTGGGCTTCTCACTGTTTTGGGAGAGGAACAAAAGTTCTGAGGGCTTGTGACTCACCTAGAGTCACACAGCAGCTCAGTGGCCCCCCTGGGAACCCACAAGTGGAGTTAAGGTGTCATGTGCATCCAGATCAGTTCTCTCTCCTTCCCACTTCACTTGCCCTTGCCCTCCACCCCAGGTAGGAAGCTGAGGCTGGCTTGTTTGATGCTTTAATATCATTATTTGTGTTACACGATACACAACCAAGGATGATGGTCAATACTGCAATGGAAATGTTAAAAAAAATATTATACACGGCTCATGTCTTCCACCTTCCTGAAAATAAATTAGTGAGCACGGAGAAACCTGGCTGGGTAGCAGCCACAGCTGGGGGTTAGGGGGAGTGTTAAGGCAGTATCTACAAGGGGACAGGGGCAGGGGGCAAGCCAAGGCCTTGGTTCTTCCCCTTCAACCTCCTAGAATGCAGAGGAGGGAACCGTGAACTCTAGACACAGAAGTCACTGGCTGCCAGCTTCCTCTCCGCCTGCCATACATATATTGCCTTAGTTGAAGCCCTTGCCTGCCAGGGAACTAGTATGTCCTGTGGGAAGGGAGCTTTTCCTGCTTCCTCAGGGCCACAGAGATTTACCAGTGGGCCAGTGTCACACAGTAAGTCAACAGCAAAGGCAGAAGTCTAAAAAAGAGGAGCTACCCATATTGTAGAAAGGGAACCAAGGGACCCAGGATGGTAAAGGTGGTAGTGGGAGGCCTGGCTCTGGGGCCCAGGTGACAGTGGTGGTGGGATGCTGACCAAGGCGGGAGAGGGGTTCAGGTGGGGGGCCACTATGGGGCTTGCTCGTGGGCCCTGAAGATAGCTTTACTGTCCTTGCCTCCCTTTGACATTTTTCACCATCCAACTAGGGTCCCTGCATTAGAAGAGATAAAGGTGGGTTGGAAGTGTGGGGAATAGAGTTTCACTCCAACACTTTGGAGTTGGCAGCTCCTGGATGGGGAGCAGGCAATGGTGCTGCCCCTCTGCCCACTCTCCTTACTCCCCTTCCAGCTCCTACCTCCCAGGACTAGTGTCCAGAGAGTGGCATGTGGTGGCGTCTGTGACAGAGGGAACACCAGCGTGTGTTGGTGGCCAGCATGGGCGTCTGGGGAAGTACACATCTTTGCTCTGCGGAGGCGGCTTGTGGGCATAGCACATGCAGGCCGCAGTTACATGTGTTTTCGCTTTTCTTCACAATGAGGCCGGTTCTAGATCGCTCAGCCTAGGGGAGGGCCCTATTTACCTCTTCCCTCTTGATCTTTATCCTCAGCTGTTTTGGCCTCTGGCCCTAGACCAGCAATAGTGGCAGAAGCAACAGAACACATATCCTGACCCACAGATACTGCACACAGCTGCACACACAAAGTAGATACCTCTTCACACATTCACTCCCAGATGCACACAGCTCTCCCGAACAGAGCACATGTACCTCCACTTTCCACATGAACACACGCCTCAGGGAGCCCCCGGATACACTCAAAGACACACAGAAGTCTCATACCCTGCTGCAGAAATTCCTGTGAAGAAATTCCTTTGGGTATGAAAGAACCTTAACAAGACTTTCAGCTGCTGTTTATTTTCAGTTGAGGAAACGGAAGCCCAGAGATAGCACATAGCTTGCTGAA